>JAQBSW010001285.1:0-140712 GCA_029291075.1 Eudiplozoon nipponicum | reverse complement strand
GATCCTCGCTATTCAGTTTGCCGTCGTACTTGGATGATGATCATGGAAAGTCAAAAGGCGTCAGTACGTGTGACCGACGGTAATTTTGCAATGTTATTTGACGACTGGTTGAATACAATGGTATTGGTGTTTAATTCAAGTTAGCAAACTTCATCTAAAGAATTGAGTTAAAACTATTTTTCCTACTTTGGGAAAACCGCATGATATCTTCTGCTAAACACGATAGAAATGAGGCCGTGATACGCCTGAACAATTAAAATTACCTTAAAAATGAAAAACTTAAATATTCTACAACAAAAATTAGCTCATATTACAGTAACCGATGCAAGTCATATACACTGGTGATTATATAAGTGCATGTTACTTATCTGTGTTGTTAAATAATAAAAGGAAATTTTTTTTAATACCACACGTTGAGCGGTTTTATTTCAATTTTTCGCTACAGATGTTATAGGAATACGCATTGCATAATAAAATAAATATTAGTTGCGCGGGCGGTTGTAACAATTACTTTTATCAAGATTGCGATCTTGATAGAAGCACTTGACCCATTATGTACATACATATTTCAGTATAAACTAGCTATTGTATAGTGTAGAAAATTCATTTCATCCAGTAGACAGATTTCATTTTGTTGGGAACTCCTGACGCACTGTACAGAATTTTCCGCGAACAGGACTTGAACCTGATTACGTCTGCTTCGGAATTTGTTTCTCAAACCATTGACTTCGGTATACTCTTCTGATCAAAGTTTAACTAAGGTTTTACGAATAGTGTTCGGCCTAAAACAAAAACGCACATATTTTAATTCTCTGTAAACAAGTATATATGAATTGTCACGATTATTTATGTACAGCTAATCGTTATTTAAATTAAAATTCGAAAAAGGGAGATTTTGTAGCTAATCGTTCTTAGAAGGCGGTGAATTAAAAAGAACCGTATTGAGAAGGCATATCCTGCTTGTTTGCTTTTAAATTTCATTTCCCGTAATCTATACAAAGCAACCGATTAAGTTATTAAATGAAAATGGAATTATCGGCACGAAAATATAGTTATATAACTTAGATCAAATTTAGCTCGTCACTCGACGAATTCTGACCGCGCCATGAATAGAGGAGGAAATAATCACACGGCTTAATACAATCGCAAAAAATTAATAGCATTCAACATCAATTACAATTGACTTTACGGTTAAAATAACGGACACGACAAAAGTAAATTAGTTTTGCCATGTTGTTCGACAACTGGTTCAATACAACGGGATTGATGCTTACTTGAAATTCAAAAACTTGACTTAAAGAATTTTTACCATCACCCGCGCAATCAATTATTGTTAAAAAGTAAATTCGTTTTCGTGATAATAAATTTCAAGCATGTACCAGCTTCACTGATAATAAAATTGATTATTCTAGTTTGCATTTAAGAGAAAAATAGCATTGACAAAGATATTATTAATCATTTAAATATTTGATGAAAAAACGAATGTTTTTAATCTCAATATAAGAAATAATTACTCATGGTTATAACTTAATATAACTAGAAGTTTCACTATTTTGGGTTTTAATCCTTACTCTGCAATATGTTACAATATTGTTCTCGTTTCGTTCTTTTCCTATTTTGGTAATTCAATTTCATTTACTTTCTAGTTTTTTTTAAAATAAAGTTTTTCTTGTTACTTGATTAAGTAATTTTACTATTATTTTTCATTCAGATTTTCATCTTTCTAATTTTTTACTTTTCGTAACTCTAGAAATTCTTAATGCACGACCCTGGCTTAAGCATTAGGCATAAGCGAAGTATCTAATTTACGCCCAGCTTTAAATTAGGTGTAGGGGAGTAGTACGAATGCCAAACATAAATATTAACAATAATTTGCGAGCTTGAAGTAAACACCAACCCCTTTGTATTTAACCGGTCGTCGGTAGCTTTGTCACGTTGTTCGACGACTGGTTAAGTACAATGAGGTTGGTGCTTACTTCAAGATCGCAAACTTGATTTCAAGAATTAAATATTAACTTCCTCATTATGCACAGCTTCAAATTAATATTAATTGCCATTCCTTAAAATCGCTTACGCATAAATAAATTACATCTTTTTGATTAATCATGTGTACATCCAACATGATTACCTATGTAGCTATGATACCAATTTATTCTTATTTCTTCGAGACACAAACGAAGGCTTGGCAATATGAACAAGCACGCACAGAGACAAATATAAACGCACATATTCGCCCGTAAATAATTACATAATTAAGAGAAAATTAGTAGATGTATTTAATTATAAATCGACAAACGATTTGTGATCAATTTTTTTGTAGTTTTGTATCTCAATGTCATAAAGCACTATGTATAATACCGTGGGAAAGTTGGCTAAAATTATTCTTCTAGATATGAATCCACAAATAAAATTGACACTTGGATAAAATGTTTCTTTCCACAAAACGCAACATTTGAAAATAAATAGCCACCGTATTTTCAGAACTAGAAGGCGTACCTTGATATAAAGCGCGTGTTGAACACATTATCAATAAAAATTTTACAGTTCAGTTTAATAATAGTTACATAAATTAAATTACCAAAATAAATTAGAAATTTAATTAAATGGTCTGCTGAGAGAATTCTTTAAATGAAGTTTGCGATCTTGAAGTAAATACTAATCCCCTAATATTTAACCAGTCGTCGAACAACATAACAATACTACCGCCAGCCGCAACGCACTGACGCGTTTCGACCTTCCATGATCATCAGCATCAGAGTACGACGGCAAACTGACTATCGAGGATCAAACCGCATTGAATATATATGGAAATCAAATTTAGATATGCGGCTCTCACATCTAGTAGTCTTGCATACATTGTACGTGACTGGAAATGTCTCTTATACGCAGCGCCCGAACTTTTAATCTGTTTTATTGTCGCCACACAAATGTATATAGACAATACAATTAAACAATAATTGATTTCGCGGGTAGTGGTAACAATCATTTAAATCAAGTTTGCTAGCTTGAAGTAAACATACAATGGGATTGGTGTTTACTTCAACCTCGCAAGCTTGATTAAAAGAATTGTAACCATCACGCGCGCAACCAATTATTGTTTAATTGTATTGTATATACATATGTGTGGCGAAAGCTACAATCAGTTAATGTTCGTGACTGCATAGAAATTGTGCAGCCGGCAATTCTAGACATATACAATGCATGCAAAACTATTAGAGGTGAAATCCGCATATCTTATTTAGCTTTCCATATATATGAAATGCGGTTTAATCATCGCTAGTCAGTTTGCCGTCGTTCTCTGTTGATTATCATGGAAGGACGAAACGCTTCAATACATGCAACTAGCGTTTGTTTTGTTATGTTGTTCGACGACTGGTTAAATACAATGGGATTGGTGCTTACTTCAAATTCACAAACTTGATTTAAAGAATTGTTACCACCACCCGAGCAATCAATTATTGCTTAATTGCTGAAAAATTGCTTGTTCTACATCTTACAATTCTTAGCTTATACTGTCAAATGTATGTACGTAATTAGTCTGAAATTTTTATTTAAGTAAAATAAATTAAATTAGCAAGAATTATACACGAATTTGTCTAACCCACATTATTCACCGTCTTCTACATCCCCAAACTGATCACAGTCTTCATTCGCTACATCTAAGTTTAGCAGTTTGGCAATTTCGACATCAAGCGAATTCGGATCCACATCGCCGTCTGATTCAGAATCTCGCTGTTATCTGGCTGTTCAGTGATATTTTCAGCCTTCACGAAACCCTTGAATGATAGGTGAGACCGGTACCTTGTTCCAGGCACCAACAATCCATCGGCAGATTGTGGTGTAACAAGCTCGGAGTTGCCATTTTGTCTGGGTTAAGTTTTGCTCGCCTTTTGTCAGCCACTGCACGCACTCAACTTGCAATTTAACTTTGAACGACTTGTTAAAACTTATATCCAGCGGTTGAAGCTCTTTGGTTAATCCTCCTGGACTTATAGCGAGATCTGAGTTCTCTTGCTTCACCTGGTCTTTGAGATGAGATGGGCGCGCATCTAGTCGTGGATCAATTGGGATATAGGTACGTGTAAATGACCACCCTGTCTCCTGATATAGACTTCTCCCAGCTACTCGGTTATCTTCACCTCGTTCATCCAACCTTTTGGATTGACATCTCAATGACTCCAACCGGAAAGTTTTTCTTTGTCAGTGTCTTCCTCTTGAAGATTGGCATAAGTTATAGCTTCTTGTTATTGGCTTGGCAACCAAGAATGACTGAGAAACATGACTTCTAATTCCCTGTCGTGCGTGTAAATACAGTACTTGTCTCTGTTTTCTCGAAAGTACGCCTCATAGGGATGTCGACGTTGAGGTCACCTCGTCCATTTTGGCGATGTTGTCTGGCTGAATCTACGTTTCCGTAAACTTTTTCCTGTCGTAGGTGTGGAAGATTGCCATCTTATCTTCATAATACGGTGGCAGCAGCTTTGGGGTTGTGATTCATTTCCGGATTGAAGATTATGCCTTGTCTAAAAGCAAGTGCATCACGAAGGGCCTTATGTATAATCAATTATCTTATTAACACATGTAGAAAACTGAAACGCTTTTTTTCAATGACCCACTTATCAAGTTTTTCCTCCAGCTGCGGCCACCTCGCTTTGTCCGCTCTGAAACTCCACTTGGTCTTCGTCATTTAACGCGAGTGTGTTTTTTGTTTCCTCTACCTCCGCACTATTGGTTCAATAATGCTGAACTATTTCGCGGCTCATCTACTTCCGTGTTTTTTTCCGGTTTGTAAACATGTCTCTTCCTAGGTGTCATATCTATGCGTCCTAATTAGTGGTATTAATTTACGTGAATAAATTAAAATCAATAGTCCTAATTCATTTGTTACTAGGTTCGCAACACCTAATACATACTTGCAAATATATTAATTCTTCGCAAAAAACAGTATTTAAAAAATTATGGAATTTTTTTACTATCCAGTATTCAATGTCTACTTGACTGATTGCGTAAAAATGGTACTTTCGTGATTGCATACATATTGTGCATCCGGCACTTCAATTAATTGCATACTATGTAACCGAATTTCTAATTTTGCAAAAGGTTAAAATACACTGCGGTTTGATCCTCGTTAGTGAGTCTACCATCGTACTCTGATAATGATCTCGGAAGGTCAAAAGAGAATGACGGAAATTTTGCAATTTTGTGCGAACTGTTTACCTGAGATGTAATTGGTGTGATTAACTAATAGGCTAACTTGAATTAAATATTCTTTAATACAACCCGCGCGGCCAACGATTGCTGATTTCGGTAACTTGTGCTGTAAAACTTGATTTAAGTTGACTCATATATATTGCTTATTCCAACAGTTCGACATACTTTGCTTTCTCCAATGCCGCGTTTTGCGTACGCGAGTAGTAGCTTTGCACGGACAGTTTCACAAAGATCCGATTGATCACAGTTTCCAATTTTGTTTTGTCTTTGATCGGGCTGAGTTTGTATTCGTCCCAATGGAAACGCGGTTCCATCGTATCTTTGTTTACTGGCGACGTTTCGGAAGTTGAATTCCACTTCCATCTTCAGGCCAATTAGTCTCCTTATATCCACAGCAAAATACTCACAATAGCAGATTTAAGCAAATGTGGTAACCTCGTTCCAAAACCGCGTTTCCATTGGGACGAATACAAACTCAACCCGATCAAAGACAAAACAAAATTGGAAATTGTGATCAATCGGATCTTTGTGAAACTGTCCGTGCAAAGCTACTACCCGCGTACACAAAACGCGGCATTGGAAAATATGAAGCTGGCACTCCGAAAAGACAATTTAAAAAAATAATTTGCTTTTGAAAATAATTTCGCCTGGTGATCTTGGACCATTGCAACTAGACTCTTTCTTTCCCGACGAAAGAGTTATCACACACCCACCTAAAATTCTTATTGATATTTCAATCGACACGCCGTGTAGACTTTTTCATTTCTCATTTACAATAATTGCTATTTGATGGTTTATAACTTGGTGTGCTGTTGAACTCAGTAGCACGGATTTTTAAAAGATGGCCGGCGTGTCAATCGAAAGGTTTAATCAATATATATGAAAAAGAATATTTGGTGAGTGTGTGGCAACTCGTTTTTTGGAAAAGCAAGAGCACAGTAACATTTGTGCATCTTACGCCACACGTCTATAAATTACACAATTAAACAAATATTCAGTCGTTATGACATGTGTGCATTTATGCACCCGTCGAGACAGGTCTAGATAAGTTACTTTAAATAGTACCAGGGTGATGTGCCTTAGTCAGTATAACTAATAGGAGAAACTTATACTTTTAAATGTGCTTTTTTGGAATCCTGGTGAACTGATGAAATAGAAAGAAATATTCAGGATAAATGGTTATATGGAACAATTAATTGATAAAATCATAAACGAGACGCTACGACGGTTTAATGGAAAATTAAACCAAGAAAAGAAGTTTTGAAAAGCAAAATGAAGATAAGCACAGATCTCTGGTTCTACCTAAATCCAGATTAAGTAGAAAAATTATGACTTTAGCAACGAAATACAACATAAGAACAGTGTTATGACAATCATTTACAATAGACAATAAGCTACCGAATCAGACAGAAAAAATAGAACCGCTCAACACATCAGGGGTTTATGAGATACCTTGTAAAGATTACAAACTCAGGTATATAGGTGAAACCATGCCTTCAATAAAGGTACGTAGAGAGGAATATGAAACTGCATGCAAATATGGACATGGTCATAGATCAGATATAGCCAGGCACTAAATGGCGAAAAGGTCATCAGATAAACTGGGATGGCTTTAAACGGATTACACTATGTAACCGATATAGGCTAATCAGGTTGATTAGGGAATCAATTGAAATAAAATCAGTAATGAACCTCATGAATGTGTCATCTGAAGACAAATCTTTAGGCCCCATATTTCATGAACCCTTCTCGAATGGAAGGAAACGTAAATTGAAGGAATCAGAGTTAATAATTAATCCAACTAAGAGAGCGCAACTATGAAATTGAAATAGCAAACGGAACAATTTAGATGGAGTTAGAAAGAGGTAATTTGGCTATAATTGTAGTGAATCGTGTGCTTTCGAGTGAACTTTCATAGTTACTTTTATGTTGATTACATATATATGTATATATATATATATATATATATATATATATATATTATATGGATTGTACATGTGTTTGCATTTATATAAATTTATTGATGGATGGAAATGTAAATATATAAATAATATCTGTTAGGACCTCTCATGGTCGCTTATATGTATATTCAGATATACAGATTACATATGGCGTAAACATGTAAATATATATAGATGATTATTTTCGATTGATATAAGACGTGAGAGAAACTAACATGGTTGATTATATTATATTCAATGCGGTTTGACTCTCGATAGTCAGTTTGCCGTCGTACTCTGATGATGATCATGGAAGGTCGAAACGCGTCAGTGCGCTGCAGCTGGCGGTAGTTTTGTTATGTTGTTCGATGACTGGTTAAATACAATGGGATTGGTGTTTACTTCAAGCACGCAAACTTGATTTAAGAATTGTTACCACCACCCGCGCAATCAATTATTGTTTAAATTGTATTGCCTATATATGTATATGTGGTGAAAGCTGCCAACAGTTAATGTTCGTGACTGCATAGAAATTGTGCAGCCGACATTTCCAGTCAAGTTCAATGTATGCGAGACTGCTAGAGGTGAGAGCCGTATATCTAAATTTGATTTACATATATATTCAATGCGGTTTGATCCTCGATAGTCAGTTTGCCGTCGTACTCTGATGATGATCATGGAAGGTCGAAACGCGTCAGTGCGTTGCAGCTGGCGGTAGTTTTGTTATGTTGTTCGATGACTGGTTAAATACAATGGGATTGGTGTTTACTTCAAGCACGCAAACTTGATTTAAAGAATCTTTACAAAGTTTGTCCATTTTATTAATAATATATTGTGTGAATATGATTTCGTTGCAAATTCAATGATATATTTTGTCTATCGAAATACATATGCAATAATCTTTGAGTGTGGTACTAAATACTATTGAAAATAACTCAATAAGAATAAAAGGGCAACTTAAACGGAATTATTTCTTGGTTAATTCCGACTTTGGCTTAAAGTACAATTGCTACATGGCGAATTATTATCAGCTATGCTATTTATAATGCATCAATAAGTCTTACAAAACAGTAGGCTTCTGCGGTTTCGCTATTATTAATACAGATAAAATCGCGCATTGAATGTATTTTATCCTGAAAGTTGAAGAATAAATCTAAATTTCTTACTAACAATGGAAGTTAAACTTTGCTGATTTTAATTCTTTCCGTGTTATGCTTGAACTTTATTAGGGAATGGAGCCAACTGCAGTAAGTCATGTCTAATTTTAGCCAAACATTATAGTTGTTTATTGATTGTTCCTTATTCCTCACTGAGCAAGCTTGAAGTTATTCAATGTGTTAAGTAGACAATTTGTCTTATTCATAGAATAAAATGCAATGAATTGCATCATGAATAAAATTCTTTCTAAAATTATATATTTAAAACAATAGTTAAATACAAATTCAAACATGTGTTTCTCGCAAAATAAATTTTAGCTCAGTATAAACGTAGCATAAACATAAATCTTTTCTTAAACTTGAAACTGTAACAATTCGGAACTAATAAAAATATATAATACGATAATCAAATCGATAAGACTCCAGTTGTCACAAGGTTTTAGATTTCATACGAAACATTCCTAAGTCCAGCCTGTAACGCTTCAAATGATTAGGAAATATAACAATACAAAAGGCCAAAAAACCAATAAAATTAAAAATAGCACACAAAAAAATAGCCAGGTATTGCATTCACCGGCAACGTTGGCTGTAAGTTAAGTCCAGATAAACCTAGTTCCAAGTCCTCATGTTTCTTCACTACTGCTTATCTACTAAGCTGAATGTATTTAGTTTAAACTTAAAAAAGCCACAAAACATTTTTCAGCATAAAAGCATAATTAATAACTTTTTGTTACGCGATGAATCAGGCTTATAACGTCGAGTTTATGCCCATGATTGTCCTGTCATTTCAGCTTATCATAGTTCAAAAAAACAATTAAATAGTGATGCCATATGGGGTGATGTTTAAATTTCAACATTGCAAACCTTTGAATCGACTTTAAAAAACTTATTTTTCGAAGAATCAGAATGAGCCGGTTTCAAGCATATAGCAATGGCCCATCCTGCAGCTTCTGCTAGTCTACTTTTCATCGTCCATTGGAAAGAACACAATAAGATAAGACTTCCACATTTACTTTCGGCATTTCGCGATATTAAGTGCAAACATCAAGGCTGTCAGGAATTCAAGACAGTTAAGTCTGCTATGTACTTCCTCTAAATATGATATTTTTTCAAGAAAAGTTATAACGGCCCTCTTCAAGGCCACACCAATGAAATACTTAATTTGTTTTTATTGTATATCTGGATTAGATCGTTACACATTGACAAGCATTTTGATGCAAATTACTGACAACGCACTAATGGATTTTATCTGATATAATTGATTTAAAAAGTCTTCATTCTCTGCTTTAACCACATATTTTGCATAGCAATGTAATTTGTTTTTTCAAAATTATTTTTAATAAAATAAGTTTTTGATTAGAAGGCATTCGCATTTGCTTTCATTTTGAATTTATTAAATACCGAAACGCAACAATGCATAAATAATCAATTAGGATGAATTGTTCAAAATGATAATGGTAGAAAAATTAGTTTCTCTGTCAAATTTCTCTGAAGCGAATCTGAACGCAGATTATTCAATGATTAATTTATGTAACGATATATACAGCTGCCAAAATGTTGCCAAAACTAAACGAAATATCTCCGGTTAATATTCATCGAAAAAAATCTTTAAACAATTACCTATCTTCGTCAAATTTTAGCAAGGGAAGAATTTCAGTTCCTTGCTCGTTTTCAGTAAATTTCCTTTATCAGAACACAGGTAATGCTGTCGTAATCAACCAGTAGTTTTACATTTGGTCATTATATGGATATTATCGGTGGCACATGTAAGGAAGTAACAAACTCTACTAAAACCATGTTATAAATCTTTTGTTTCATATGTGAGTCTCAGGTAACATGGTGTCTGTTTTACAATAACATATCGGAGTTGGCTAGTTAAGGTTTTAGATAGAAAGGGATGCTACACAGGCTCTACTTGAATGAAAGTCTAGAGAAAAACCTCAGTTATTACTGGCGTTGCGCGGCGGATAGAGTCCAAATTTAAACAGCAAATTTTCCAAGGTTTCTAGAAACCTTCCACGACATGTTCTTGGTTGTAATTAAAGAGTTGCCAATTAGAACAAACCCGGTCTATTAGATGAATTGCCTTTACTGCCTTTGCCTCTTACTTAGCTAAACTGGAATATATATCTATTAATTGAAATAGAGATTTTATGAGAGGATTTCGATAATAAATATAATTATCTGTATAAACTATAAAATTGCTAATTTAGCGAATTCAATTTTTTCAGTAGACTAGTTTCGATTATATTGGGAACTGTTCTCGAACCGTATAGAATTTACTTCGAACAATCTACTGGATAAATTGCATATGCTCTTCTAGGCAATGTCCTGTTCATACTGAAACATATATATATATATATATATATATATATATATATATATATATATATAAGACTGAAAAAATTCCCACTGAAGATATTTTCATGATTAATGTAATCTCCTTGGTTGGGGTAACACTTGAAGCTGGTTACATAAATTCTCGCATAAGTATATGTTTCGAAATTTTATTGACTGCGAAAAAAGTGTAATCTTATCGGTTTTTCTCACTAGTACGAGGTTAACAAAATTACAATATGCATTGAGTCAATCTCCATTTCTAAACTATTAGTATCTTATTTTTATATAAAAACTTTTGATAATGTCAAAGTTTGAAATATTGAATAAATAGAATGCAATTATAAATACCCGTTAATTTATTTTTCTAGCAAATAAGAAACGTAATAATTAGACCCAGATATACGTGTTTTTAGAACAGCTACCGAGAAAAATGTCTTTTTTATATCATTTTTAATTTTGTTCTATTGAATAATTTTTGGTAAAATAATTAAAAGAATAAGGTATAACTTGCACAATTAACAATGGTCAAATCGATTAACCTATGCAAATTGAACAAAATAAGAGAACAAATATTTGCGTGACAACGAAGTAATTTTAAACCTGAGTTCATGTCTAGCACAAACTGTATTTAACAGCTACTGATTTGAGGTGCATCACTAATTTAAAAACGAATTATTAAAGAAAGATTTAATGGTTAATTCGTATTTTTGGTGAAAAATGAGATATTTAGCGCACGAAATTAATTGTTACATGCACAAACGAACGAAGAATAAAAAACAATTAAATACAGCTAACGAATAACTACATAAATTAAGACAAACAAAAACACAAATATTCATAGCTAATACGAGGACATATTTAACAAATAATTCAATTTGCGTAATTCATGTGTTTCAATTTATCCAGTGCTCCACTGAAACCACCGACCACATGCGATATTAAGTTATGAGGCGATTTGTATTTGTGGCCAGTCTTTCCTTTACGTGGAGCCTTCTTGGCGCCACTTTCAAATTATAGTCCTATCTAGCCTTCCCTGAACTTTCATTACAAAATGTAAATATATCAACTGTGAAAAGATATAAAATGTGAAATATTTTGATATATATATATATATATATATATATATATATATATATATATATATATGTATATATAGCACGGCTATTTTAGGGTCATATTATTCTTTACATACAGAACACCATTTTCAGTTTATTAGTCGTGTTAATTTATGTTCGTAATGTTTGATTAACAGTAGTCATCATTTTCGTAAAAAGAATGACCAGGTGACGGCGCTATATATATTTAATTATTTATTTATTTATATGTGTATGTGTGCATTCATTATGAAGAAGTGATTTCTAAACGCAGAAAATGCAATTCATGTCATGGACCGGTTTACCTTTTTTCGACACAAATCAATTACTCACCAAAATTGCCGCGATCGGAGCTAGAACCAGGGCTGATCGGCTCTGCAGTCTTGCAATGAATTCACTGCGACATCTAAGCCGCACACTATATTCGCGATTTTTTATCATATTCCAACTTGTGTTTTGGTCAATATTTTCGGGCTGGAGACCATTTTGCATCACTTTCGGCCTAAAGTAATTATATAAATGGCAATCGCAACTATTACACAGTGTTAATGGTATTGGCGGTGAAGTTGCTCCTCGAACCGAAATGTCAGAAATTTCGAATCTCCGCCATGGCAATGGTCATTGTAACTGATCAATGCAATATTTTGTATCTTTTAACAAAACATATATAATAAAAATCCTTAAATTAGAATCTAAATCAACATAAATTCACGAATATACATGGAGTCTGTTGCATAATGTCAGAGCTGAGGTAGCCAGTTATAACTTCAGGTATATAACTTCAAATTGTTTTCAGCTGAACTAAAAGCTAACCCGAAAACGTAAGTTGGTATATTGCTTCGAACTGCGTGTAAATTTTGCCACAGGTAGCACAGTGGTTGAAAACTCTATCCCCGAAGCAGAAGCCTTTTTCGAGTCCCGTCTGTGCTTGACAAGTTCCAAATAAGGACGTAAGCGATCGACTAGATTAATTACCTTTATTATCTGATGTAAGATTTATTTCAGACTGGCAAATTACATATAATCAACGTTTCCTTATTGGACTAAAGTTCAATTTATATATCTTTAAAAAAATTATCTGTAATGCCATAGTGAACTGTGATCAGAAGTTTAAAAGAATTAACCCCGTAGCGATTAATGTCAACATTTTAAACTGATTTAATGGAAATCTATGTGTTATTCTAAACGCGAACAGAGCCTGGAAATACTTTAACATGTATATATTTTGAATCTATAAATAATAAAATAAAATTTCTGATGTTCACTTTATCACATTGGAACGCGATCTAATTGTCTAACGCAAAATTTTATAGAGAATATACATAAATTGACAAATTGATATATTAATCACATACCATTATGGATTAATCATTTTTCATTCTCAGTCGATACTGTGGTCTGAGCCAATCTGTTAGCTTTCTTAATAGTTTTATATTCGATGTTGGATAAAGCTGTAAGTAATTTATCTGATAATAAGTTGCAAATTCTACAGCAGTTACGAGGTGTATTGCTAGTTATTTAATGCCACCAATGTTCCACCTGACTAAAAAGCTGAACAAACCATTAATTTCGTATATAACAGAAAATTTTGTCCAGTGATCGGCAGACTGGCACGGTGGATAGGGTCACCGACTCAAAAACAAATTCATTTTGGTTCGAGTTCCGTACACGGTCAAATTCTGACAGTGTTTGAAATGTTTCCAATATAGCTGAAACCAGTCTATTCGATGAATTGCCTTTGTTAATTTATACAATGAATGGTTTATTTCGGCAAATATATATATATATATATATATATATATATATATATAGAATGGTGTTTATATCCAGTTCGTATTTTTGATAAAAATAATTATTATAACCTCTCGCGAAATTAACTCCTGTCAATTTGATTGATCTACCTTTGCTCCTTTCTGATTTTACATTTGATATGAAGCGTTCAAGTGCACTATATAAGTGATGGCTTCTTAGCTATCCGATCCCGTTTCTCAAATTCAAATATTCATGACAAAAATCGTTCGTAAATAAAATTTCAATTGTTGTCCTTGTTATGCTGATTGGGTTTAACTTGGCAAAGATTTCATTCGCGAAATTGCGTCCAGCGTTTGGCTGAAGGAAGTCTAGGCTAAAGCAATCAAATTGAAGTAACTTTATTTTGATTGCTAATGTTGCGTTCAAGACTTCTATTCAATTTATTTCATAGGATGATTAAAATATGAAGCTTACACCAATGCTCGTGGTTTCGGTTTTCTACAAGTAACTGTTTTCTTCTTAATTATCACCATTAGTATTACAACTTAAATTGCCTATAAAAAAGAAAAAAATAATTATAAGCTCTGAATGCGCAGGATGAAACAAATACAAAAATCAAATTCCGTTTGACAAAAATTTAGACCTTGTCCAGTAACATCATGGTGAATTCTGCTTTACGCCATTTGCGTCACTCAATTACAATTTTATGGACAAGATAAACGAATAAAATATGAAAGGCACAAACGTAAGCAATACAAAGATTGTTTACTGCTTTTAACTACTACCTTTAATTTATCGCAGCTGAACGAATTCAAAACGCGCATCACATAATTTAACAGATACTAGCTATTGTATTCAGACTGCGCATAATGTAACTCCTGACATATGAATCGGAAAATTGTCAAAATTAGTGCGACAAGCATTTCGTGAATATATTTTCTTAGTAATAAATAAAATATTCTTATATTTTAACATTTCTACATCATCTGCTATAATTAAATGAGCATTGGTTGCGCGGGTGGTGGTAACAATTATTTAAATCAAGTTTGCGATTTTGATATAACCACTTGCTCAGTTATGCACACACTTTTCCGGTATGAACCAAGCATTTCATAATTTAGAAGAGATAATTCATCGGGTAGATTTCGTCCGCTAAGTATCACACGTTTAGTATTGTTAAATGTTCGCCATCCTCGCTGATTTCCCAATTGATTTACGTTAACCACAGTGTAGAATACATTTTATGTTAGTCTAAAACTTTGGTTCCACAAGATAATTATTAAAAATGTATATTAAAATATCTTAAAATATACAATAAAAAAATCATAATATTCTGTCCTGATTGTTTGAAGTTAGTGCATTCCAAACAATTTTTGCAAAATGACAAAAATATTTTCTTTTGTTGTGCATTTATTTAATTCTATTTTAAACATATTTATAATGATAAATTTCTATTGACGAATTAGCAGCAAAGCCAGTAAATCAGCAGCATCGAATCAAATTTGCTAATTTTTAACATAAAAAATATAACAAGGCAACATTTATATCAGAAATAACTTGAAATATAACACAACCAAAACCTAAAGTAATATTTATTTATTAGGTATTGCATAATTTGTAACAATCTAGTCCAAATAGAACCAGAAGGTTTAAACAATCTCGGCCTGAACGGTAGGTATAATCTCTTGTGCTTATTCATTTCGTGCTTAATGGCGACTCATAAATAGGAGGCGGTATTATGTTCTATACCCACTAAATATTTCGGTGAGGAATTTTGAACAATTAGTCACTCTAATCTCCTATACTAACATGTAACCCTGCAGTAGTTAAGCTAACTTCATATAAAGTCTTAGACAATGCGATATTGAAGCCAGCTCACTATATATATATATATATATATATATATATATATATATATATATATAACGAGCCTGTATAAGGTGCCAACAAGGTGGCTGTTTTTAGCAAATGTGAGTATTGTGCTGTTGTGAGTACTGTGCTGTGAATAGTGGCCTGGTGGTGGTGCTGGATAAAACGTACCGAAAGGTTTCCCGTAAACAAAGATGGGATAGCACCGCATTTACAATGGTAAGTATGAACAATGTTGAAGCCTTTGGAAGAAAGGGAGGAATACACACCTAGCCCGATCGAAGACCAAGCAGATATACACATGGAAATTGTGATCAATCGGATCTTTGTGAAACTGTTCGTGCAAAGCTAGAACCCGCGTACACATAACGCAGCATTGGAAAGTATGGCTGTTGTCTCAGTATTTGATAGCAAGGCTCTGGTTTCAGAATAGATTCATCGTACCGACATTCTTGATGCTGAATTAGTACATGGCGACAGACACACTGGTTGCCTAGTCGGTATATGGTAACGAAAATATGGTTGCCCAGTCGGACCATGGTACAAACATAATGGATTTCAAGGTATGCTAAAGTTCACTAAAATTTAGAATAAAAAACTACTTCTGAACACAATTTTCTCCAGCAAATCCATACACTCTGGCCTTGTTCGATATCAGTTATCACTTTTTCCGCTAATCATGAAATTTTTAAATAATTTATATAACAGATAGATACTGTTTTTTTTGCGTAGAACTGATGTATATACAATATTGCATTAAGTTTTACGCGCCTGGGAATAAATTAATTCACATAGGACCAGAAAGATAAACAAAATTCAACATAAACGAAAGATATAATCTCATATACACATGCGCTTTGTGCGTGTTACCCATTATCATCAGGAGACAGTAATACGTCTTACACCCGCCGTATATCTGGTCAAGAAATTTGTGAAAGTTTGTTTAGTCGTCTTGACAATTTGAAATAATTTTTAATCAGGCACGCAATGATGCAAGCATAATTTTAAAAATATGAGTTCTGCGCAACTTACAACATACACTCATTACTATCGCGAAATATAGTAGCAGATATCGATCACTTCCAAAGTGTATGGATTTGTTAGACTAACAAGCGTTCAGAATTTATTTGAAGTCTGAATTTTGGTGAAATTTAGCCCATTCTGATTTCATTTGTAATGTGACCAAGAACTGACTGGGCATTCTGAATACCCTTTTCAGTCAGATATTTCATACAGAGAGTTGGTTATGAAATCGCATTGTCGAAGACTCTATATGAAATTAACCCCATTATTACTTGAATACACATTGGTATATGAGATTGTACCGTCCAACTGCCCAACATTTCATGATGAAGTATATTATAAATATTCGACGCAGTACTGGCTCCTATTGATGAGTCGCCTGAGAACACGATATGAGATTATACCTTTCGTCAATTCTGAATTTTATTTATCCTTTTGGTGCTGTTTGGACTAAATTTTACTAGTTCCACTATATGTAATACACATTTGCATATATATTAGTTCTCCGCAACAAAAAATGCATAACCAAAAACAATAGTTACAGTGATTTGAAAATATAAATTATGCGGACAACAGTGACACTTGTGTATGTGTTTTTTAACTAAATTCTATTTTTTCTTGTCATGCAAACATCAGTTTCATTTGATTTCCTCTAATAACTGACTGAATTACATTTTCACGATAGCCATTAAAGATTATATTCTACAGAGGTTCGTCAGGCTCTAAAACTGATCTAACAGGTTTCTATACACCCTTGATTTTTTCTGTTTAAATGACGGGAAGTTGCTTTTGTGTAAATATCTCTATTTTTTTGCACAACGAAAACGGCTGACAATCTTATGTAGTAGCATGAAATTGATGCTATTTTGAGCATAGTTGAAACTTTCAAGCCAAGTTTAGAATTACGATTTGCATTTAAGAACAAGCGAAATGTCATCAGCATAACGTATTTATTGTGACAATTTCTTTACTTCTCCCGCTAGCGATTTCTTCTTGAGATTGAATAGTTAAACCAGCGATAACTCTGGAGATATCGATTTGCCCATTAACATACCATCCATTTGTTTATAAATATTTCCATTTAAATGTAATCTTAAATTTTTATTGCACAATAGAGTCTTCAAATTGTACGAAATTAGTAAATGAATATATAACAGTTAAATACTGTTTGTTGCGGAGAACTAACATATATGCAAGTATGTATTACTAGTTGCGAACCTAGTAACATGAATGGTTATACGTTTTAGTCTAATTTCTGAAATATAATGTCGATATTTGCGGCATTTTAAACACTTGCACACAAGACGTTAAATAAAACGATATAAAGTGTAATTTTTGAATTTTATATCACGCATTATGCTACCCTACTGAAAGAATTAAGTTACAATGTAATTTTAAATTATTATAAGTGATAGTCAGGTATAATTTTCGCAGACGTTTGATAGTGTCAGATACTGTTTTTTTTGCGAATACCTAATGCATATTCAAATGTTTAATAGGTGTTGCGCACATAGTACCACATTAAATCAAATAGGATAATGAGGATAAACCAAAATCAGCATGAACGAAAGAAATAATCTCATGTGCAAATTCATTTCTTGCTAACTGTCGACTCATCCGTAGGAACCGGTATTATGCCCAATACCCACTTTATATTTGGATGAGCAATGTGGGATAATTGGACGTTGCAATCTTCTATACGAATCTGGTATCCATGAAAGCCAGATTATTTGGATTTACAGAAGTAATAGGTGTTCAAATGTAATGGTAATCCCAAAATTAGTGAAATTTAGTACATTTTAAAGTCCATTGCGTTGGTACCATGTACAGAATCGGCAACCATAGTGTTGGTGCAAAGTACCGACTAGGCAACCATAGTGTTCGTATCTTTTACAGGCTCGGTATATAATATAAATTGCGACATGGCTTTGAAGTCGCATTGTCGAAGATTATATGAATTCAACTCCACTACGGCTGGTAAACGAATTTCTATAGGAGAATGTACATTCCAATTGTCTTACATTCCTCATACAAATATATATTAGGTGTGGGGCGTAATATCGGCTCAAACTGATGACTGAACAGTAAAAACGAAACGAATGTGAACATGATATTTTACTTTTTGGTCATGCCGTCTTTAATTTATCATTCTGGTCATAGTTGAACTCATTTTTTATTAGGTGCGCAACACCTAATACACTATAGATGGTGTTATTCACATAGAAGAGCATGGGTTGTTAAAACGTATATTGTGAGTGTAGATGATCCAGGTGGTGTGAGCTGCTGTACAATGACCTAATCGATTGAACCGGTATCTGTTAAGATTTTAATTTCATTATTTACTTTCCGCTCAGCTTAGTCAACTTAATTTTATTAATTCTAAAAACGCAAGATTTTATTTAACTATACAAGGAATATTCTATTCATTGTTTATTGTCTGATTTATCCGACAGAGCAACGATTTTGCCTTTACTGGAGCATAATATTTTGTCTGCATTTCCGATAACTTTTATAATTGCACTCATATCCTGCATAGTCAATGCAAGCTGTTCTTTTCATATAAATTATGTCATAAGTGAAGTCTGCTCGATAGAACAAACCAATCACCAGTTTTTATACGTAAAGCTCGTCGGTTCTAAATTAGCTGTTGTCCATAATATTAGTTTAAAGGTTATGTAAAATAAAATATATCGGGTTGTATTTCATCATTTTGACTCAACGATTATGCTTCACCTGTTTTGTAATCGCTTTATATTTGCGATAGATGAAGCACACGTCTGTCTTTATCTCTCGGCCTATCATTACCTGAAATACTAAATTTTGAATCATTGTCTTGTTTCGTCAGAATATTCATTTTCTTAAACAACAATTGATTGCGCGTGTGGTGGTAGTACTCCTTTGAACTGAGGGCTTCAAGTAACACCAATCCCATTCTATTTGACCAGTCGTCGAACAACATATATATATATATATATATATATATATATATATATATATATATACATTCAGGCATTGAACTTGAACTGGAGGTCACGCACACATTTGAGGGTTTGTTTTATTTCATATATATATATATATATATATATATATATATATATATGTATATATATATATTATACTATGTTTTGGGGTTATTTTTGTCTTATATATAGAGAAAAGTATTTTCAATTTACCACTCATGTATACTGATGTTCTTAATGTCAGATTAAGTATAGTATTCATTTGCGTACATTAGGAAATTTTTTATAAAAGTCTTTTTTTTGCTCACATTATTATCAACGTTATTCCTAAATTTCAAATTTGACTTGAACGAGTTGTGCGGCGATTTAATGTTATCGTACGATTTAATTAACACTCAAATGGCTATTTTGATTATCATCGAATTTATATGTATATGTATATATAAAACAAGAAACCGGTGTAATTATTAAATAATAAACAATTTTCAAGACCCAATTGAGCAAAGTCTCTGAAATGGCCAGAACTTCTATGCAGCTGCATTCTTCTGAGCCAAACTATCATAAGACTGTTACCCACCGGATCTCCCAGGACTCGCAGAAGAGATGCCATATAAGAAGGTAAAATTATGCAGCATTTCTTGAATCTAGCTTCTTATGTTAACAGTAAATTTATGTATTTTTATCTAGCATACCTCTTGTCACAGTTAATGCGCGATAACTAATAATAGCTAGTGCACGTGGCTATAATGACAACTTTTGTGTTGTATAATGTTATTGAGTTTGACCAGCTGCTAAAAAACAAATTTAAAATTTCTCCTTTTTCTACCACATCGCGAATTTTATGCAACTACTAAATTTTACCATATGTACCAATAGTAAATTAATCCACGATAAATGTAAACGCACGATAAATAAGCATAAACGATAAAATTATTTGCTAGAGCAATGGTACATTTGGCAAAACTAAATTCGATAATGATTCGGCTTATCAGAGAACAAGGCTGACAATTTTTTTTGTTTTGCAAACCAAACATATAAATATAAATAAAAGCAAGTTTTGCCTGCGTTTTAACTTTTATTTATAATCTGCACAATTCCTGCTTGCGTTAGAGCCTTATTTGTGTCTACTTGCCCGTTAGTGAATTATTCGTCGTTGATAGCTACCTTTTGACAAGTCTCATTAAACACGCATATTGCAGGAAGTAATAAATTTTCCCTTTTGAGGACTCAATTTGCTGACATGCGCCGATTCTGCGTTTATTCACAAATTTTTTCCAAAACTTCCTCACATTTGAGTCAAAATACAAACACTAAAATTGTTAATTCGCATGGATGTAAAACAGACAAAGAAAGCAAAAACAAAGAAAACGACCTTAAGTAATGGCTAATAAAATGCCAAAATCTTTATGAGATTCTTAACCACAAATTGGGCCAAATTATGCCACACAACATTTTGCCTTTTATGAGATATTCTTTTTAATGCATAGGAAATGATGTAGGCAAATGAATAAAATCCACAAGGTTCTACCATTTTAAACACATTATAACTTGTTCTGTTTTAATGTGAAATATTACCCAACAAGACATATGATACAAAATAATTGTTACACGAAATGAATATAAATATTTATATATTAATTATCACGCAACCTAAAAACAAGTTATTCTTTAAATCAAGTTTGCAAGATTGAAGTAAACACAAATCCCATTGTATTTAACCAGTCGTCGAACAACATAACAAAACTACCGTCAGCCGCAACGCACTGACGCAAACTGACTATCGAGAGAGTACGACGGCTGATCCTCGATAGTCAGTTTTCGTCGTACTCTGATGATGATCATGGAAAGTCGAAACTCATCAGTGCGTTGTGGCTGACGGTAGTTTTGTTATATTGTTCGACGAATGGTTAAATACAATTAGATTGGTGTTCACTTCAACCTCAGAAACTCGATTTAAAATATAAATCTATTTACTTTGGGGCACGACATAAACCAGCCAGTATTTTTCCAGGGGCTCACATTATATTTGCTTAATTAGTATTTATAATACATGCATGTTTATGTACTAATTCATCGCATTGAGTAAACGATACATCGGCGAAAGCAAATTTAATTTTCTGAAATTGTATTAAATTAATAAAATTGGTATATTCTTTTGAAATATGAGCTTTAACAAAATTCATTATACTCTATCCGTGTGCCAAAACAAAAAAGAATTACGCACGAAATTGATTGGTTTCCGTTTTTCACACTCTCTCTATGTTCACATATTTCTTTCTTGTTTTGCTTCCCAATTTATATATAAAGATATGTTCATTAGCAGATATTTGAGGGGATTATGCGTAAGAAAGGTTTCGTGTATCTGATAAAATTTCTTCTTTGCTTTTGCACACGGGAAGTGTTCAATGAAACTTGGTGTATATATAGCAATTGGTAAACAAATTGTCAAAATCAGTATATACATTTTATTTGTATCAAAGTTATTCTCCTGATGTCAGCGATAAGGGATAATGAAACAATGGTACTTTCGGATTAAGGATTATTGTTTTAATAACCAGAACATGCAAAACGATGTAAAAATTCACAATTAAAGCGTGCATTTTTTAATATTTGCATTATTCAATTTGCAAAATTAGTATTGTAAACCGTAATAAAAATGTTAGTCCAATTTAAATGGTACACTGTACAAGAATCAGGTATATTGTGTATTATTTTATCGCATTTAAATTAATTGCTTATTCGACAGTCTTTATCAAACACTCAAAATGCTGGCTTGTAATCAAGGCTGTGCTCTTCATATAAAAAGCCTACCCATTATATGCCTAAATTTATCATTACAAACTAAGATTTGCGTGGTTTAGAAAAGGCAATTCATTCAGTAGACGGGCTTCGTCCTTATTGGGAACTTATCACATACTGTCGAGAATTTGCCGTGACCGCGGCTAGAACCCGGGCAAGCCTGCTTCGAAATCTGTCGCTCTAACCACTGAGCCACCCTGCCGCACACAGCACACAATTTTTTAGTTATATACTAACTAATGTACTGGTTAGCCTTTCTTTAGATGCATGCCATATATCTACATCATTTCGAGTGGTAAAGAAAGTTCCTATTCCTTTAATCAAGATTACAACCTTGATATAAACACCTGACCTGTTATGTACCTACATTTGTCAGTATAAACCAAGTATTGTATAGTTTAGAATTGGAAATTTATTCAGTAGACCGGTTTCTTCACTATGCAATTTTTATTTTATATAGACATATGCGTATAATTGATTATGTTTAAGGCAAGATCGCAACCTTGATTAATAGTAATTGTCATGACCACGCGTGCAACCAAAGATTATTTAGATAAATAAAACCTTTATTATCCCATATAAATTATTTCATTCCTCCAATAAGAGCAATTGACAAAATGGAGCAAAAATGTTACTGTTTAATTAGACATATTTAAAAAAAAACATAATTTTGGGTAATAAATGTTTGGGTTTTTGAGGAAAAATTATTGTTGACATATTGATACCTCAATAAATTGGTAAATTATTTCAATAAAAATATAAATGAATTAATTCGTTTATTGGCTATGAACGATCTAAAGTATAAAAAATAGATAGATTTAAATTTAAACAAATGTGTATTTGACTGATTTACTTTATCCATTGAGAAAATTACATGGTTGCTTATATGATATGCTTGATATATATATATATATATATATATATACGTATTGTATACACGTACGTGTATACATATGTATGATGAGTATGTAGATAATTAGAAAAGCTGTGCGAAGAACCTAAGTGGTTGCTTATATGATTATTTATATATACATAAGATAAATTGGATATTTATATATACGATGTGGGTATAAATAAATTTAAATATGTTAATAAATAAATAAATATGAATCTCAAGAACAAACCCTATTGGTTATATGTGATTTTATTTATACATAGACTTGTATATGGTTTTGAAACGTATATATAAATGTAAAATTTAACTTATGTAGGATATGTGCATAAATGAATGTGTATTTTGTTGACATGCCATTCGTTATTGTAGGCTCCATATTCGGTCTTATTTAAAAGTTTAATTAAAACAATTTTTTTTAACAAAGCTTAGAGTTGAGTAACATCTCCCATTGTATTTAACCAGTCGTCGAACAACATATATATTCAATGCGGTTTGATCCTCGATAGTCAGTTTGCCGTCGTACTCTGATGATGATCAAGGAAGGTCGAAACGCGTCAGTGCGTTGCGGCTGGCGGTAATTTTGTTATGTTGTTCGACGACTGGTTAAATACAATGGGATTGGTGTTTACTTCAAGCTCGCAAACTTGATTTAAAGAATCGTTACCACCACCCGCGCAATCAATTATTGTAAAACAATATTCCTTCAATAGATTTCACTAATTTCAATCTCTCTCTATAACCTATTGCACACAGGATGAGATAAGGTAAACAGGAAATTTAAAATAGCTGCAATCTTATTAAAATGAATTTTTTTTGGGTCCTTCCACGCGTCAGAACAATTATTAAATAAATCTTGACATCACGGGTAGGCGTGTTTGTCAATTCATATGGTTTGTTTATAATTATTCCGCAAATGCCAGGTTAGATTATGGTACATTGTAGGTTGTTGTGCGTTGGGGTGGATTTTGTTAATTTCGTGAATACATTTGAGTATAGGAAGATTGGTATTATGATCGGATATTGGAGCAGACGGAAAACAGTACTTTTAGAAGTATAATAAATATAAATCTCTCTTGAATGAGGAAATAACACTTACAAAATTTGTTTTTACTGTAAGTATGGTGTCAGCCATGAAGTTAGGACCGAAAATATGTAAAAACATCAGAAAATATTTGTTTACGAACAATTTCAGATAAAAATAATTTTGCACGGCCTAAGGACGACAGGACGAGTGAGAACCCATCAATTAGATGTCAAAACCATCTGTGCACCGGAAAATGTATATGAATCAAGGTGCTATCAATTATCCCGCAATAGTAAGTTGCGTATTAAAATTCACCAATGACAGCACCGCGCATGGACTTTTGTTTTCATTAAACGTAATTTTTCATCACCGCCCGCCAACAAATGTTTATTTAATTACACTAAATATTTATCAACGCATATAAATTAGTTCGTACCCAGTAAAAGCAGTTGACACAATGAAGCGAAAGCGTTACTGTTTAAATTTAAATTTATTTTTAAAATAATTTCGGGTGATAAATGATTTGTTCATTTGAAGAAGCACTATTGTGTGCATCTTGGTATCTCAATCAAATGGTCAATTCTTTCAATAAAAATATGAATACATTAATTCATTTATGGGCTATGAACTATTTAATTCTTTTAAATCAATAAAATTATACATAGTATTAGCATAAATTTCGGAAAATCAGTATGAACGACAGAAAAGTGCCTCATAAATTAGAGAATTAAAGAGGCGAAAACGCATTTGAGCATACATCCTTAACTAAATTATTTTGATTGAATGATCTCATTATTAACAAATTTATTCGAAGTAATAGCAGATTTCGTGATATATAAATAGTAATATTTACATCATTTTGGGATTTTGATAGTTAATTGAAGTAATTGTTATATTATGAACATTGCTACTATCAGGAGAATTGGTACTACACGACGCATATTTTAAATTTTTTCTTGCTATTTAATTTATATTAGTAATAACCAGTTATATTTGTAGTCCTACTTATAGTAGTAGTCGTAGTTGTGGCAGTAAGCATAGTAGTATAAATCGCATTATTATCCGTAGTTAGTATATTAGGAAATATTAGTAGAAGTAAAAGTATACTGCGTTTCAAAATGTAGTAGAAGTATAAATCGCACTGATAATATACGTAGTAGTGGAAAAATTATTATTATTAATGGTAGCGGAATTATGATTTATCATATTAAATGCATTGTTCATAGTAATTAATTTAAATTTGCTGGCCTGGCTAGAGATAACAGTTATTTTAATAGAGTCGTCGAAATTGATACGAACACCAGTCTTAATATGCATACATTTTTCAATACAAACTAACCATTGTTTAATTTAGAATACGCAGGTCATCCGGTAGACTGGTTTTGTCCTAATTGGGATCTCTTGACATACATTCCAGAATTTGTCGCAGACAGGGCTCAAACCAGGGATCTAATCAATGACCTATCCTGCAGCTATATATAGGCTCCACTTAAAGAAAGGCCAACTAAGAAATATAGGTTAGTATAAAATTGGAAACTGTGTGTAGGATGCGGCAGAGTGGCCCAGTGGTTATAGAAACCGATTCTGACACAGACGAGCCCAGGTATGAGCCCTGTGCACGGAAAATTCTGGAGATAAAGTGATGAGTTCCCAGTAAGGACGAATCCGGTCTACCTGATTTATTGCCATTTTTGCACTCTACATTGCTTAGCTTAGACTGACAAATTTATGGGCATAAAAAGGAAACGTTTTATATCAAGATCACGACCTTAATTTAATTATATTGAATCACCGCACGCGCAACCTATGCTAATTTAATTATAATTGAATTTCATTTTTAATTAGGTAACACCTTATTGCCATTGTTTCGTAAGTTTAGAATTAAACGAATATATTCTATTTACTGTCAGTGATCTTTCCAATTTTAAATTGTCTTCTTTATGAAAAAAGTACTTGGCGTTGTGTACATTTACTACATTTCTACTTGTTTTTAGTAACTTTTCGAAAAACGTAATTTTGTTACGGTGCGTTTATCACTGACATCTAAGAAAATTCCTTGGCTTTCTAAGTTTTCTGATTGCTGTATAACCATAAAAAGTTTATTCGTACGGGTTTAGTTCGTTGGATTCATTCCAAGAATTTGACTTGATTTCGATTAACTGACTTACCACTTTACTGCTTTGCAGAAAAGAACTGGATACTCTATTTGTTCTGGATAACACTGTTCAATTGTCTTGTATAAGCCAACAACTACGCTAGGCTTCCACACGCAATGAATTGATTCATGCAGTTCTTGAATTATTTTGTATAATATATAAATAAAAAAAATAAACTTTTAAAACAATAATTTAATGTTCAGTTTTCTCATATTGTGCTTGTTTAACTATATAGCTTAAGACCCATATTATTTCCTGATTTCCTATAATAAAAACCATGCTCGTCGTATTTCAGCTGATTTAAGCGTTAATCTACTTTGTGCTGCCATCTAGATCTCGATTGTAACTGTTTCATTTCTGATTCATCTGATTTTTCATCTGATTTACATTAAACTTTTATAATATTTTATCACTAACAAAGCATTGATATAACATTGAAAACTTTTCACAACTTTCATGTTAAAAATATATTTCAGTTTACATATATTTTACATAAAAGGGTCCGAACTTATTCCTGTATACTTCGAATGACTTAGTTGCATTTTTAACATATGACGGTATGGGTTAACTTATTTATATACATATTTTACTTTCAAATAATCTCTGTGTTTCTGTTTTTCATATCACGAACCAAGTATGGGCAGAACTGGATTTTGCTACTTCCTCGGTGCATCGTTTAAATGGTCATTATGTTGTATAGATTAGCCTCTCTGATAACATAATGGGACGCGTTCCGAATCGAATAAATGCTGTTCAAGTTGCTCTGTTGCTGCTGTTTTAGGCGATAGCAATGGTTAGACGCCATACTTTTTTACTTGTGGGAATAATTGCAAAAATCTGTGAATTTCACATAATCGTTGTTGGCCACATTTGCGGTGGCCTTAATGTAACTTTTACGTTGAAGTAAACTGAGCTTTCATCGCTGAAAACTTATGTTAAATAACTAAATTGTTAAATAAAAGCTTTGGTTGTTATACCGGTAACCTAGCTGATCCTGCGAACGACTACTGAGGAATTTGCCACTGTTTTTGGCTCACTGATATTCGTGGCGACTATTGGAACGTTGTTGAATTGGAAAGAAATTGTCATTGATAAATAGGATTGGTTGCATAAATACATAAAAGTAGACTTGAATCCAGAACTGTTATGAAATGACAAACATTAAGAAACGCCAAGCCATAACGATCTATATTGCGATATTATTATTTGAGCTAAAAATATGAGCTTCCATATAGTAAATCGAAGAGCTGTCGAAAATAGTTAGAGATTTTTTGCAACCAATGATATTCGAGTAAATTCAGTTTTTTTTCAATTTGATTTAACTTTTGATAAATCTATTGTTCCAACTGGAGTGTGGAAGAGTAACGTACTTATATCGCCGACTTTAAAAAAATAGCATGAGGAAACCGGATGAACCAAATATTAAATTTTATGTCAAAGTCCGTTACAATTAAAATACATGTTTATAGAAACGTATAATTGTTAACAAATGTTTGGAAAAAGAAAAAAATGTCTAAAAAACTAAGAGACAAACGTTGACATTCTATGTAACATAGATTTTTTATAGCTGAAACTTAGTATTTGAAGAATAATTCCGAATTTTCACAGTAGCTCGCCAATAAAACAATATTGACTAGATTGATTCATATAGACTTCCACATAATAATTTGAAGTCTGGATGTCTATTGTTTGTTTTTTGTTAAAAGAGTGGAATTTTTCGCTTAAAAAGTGACAAGTAATATTTAATTTTTGCTCTTCAACATAATATATTACGCATTAGCCATTCAAAATAAATACGAAATGATTATCTAAAAATACTGGCATACATATCTAAAATGATCTAAGATTATTTGGTTGTTAATGTTTACAATCAAAATTATAGCATTAAGTAATTTACGCAAGGTAAACATTTTCTTTGTAAAAATTGCGAGTTTGCTTGTGAAACAACTGTAGTCAGGGTCACTAATTACATAACATTGCTACATTTTTTCTTTACCACACAACATGTTTCCGATATTTGGTCTCCAACTAAAGGAATGGCTCACCATAAACAAAACATTAATTAGTATATGAATGAAAATTGGGTGTAGTATGTGGTAGATTCCGAAGCAGATGTGCCAAGTTTCGAGCCCCGTCTACGGCAAATTCTGGACAGTACGCGATGCGTTCCCAATAAGGACGAAACCGATCTAACGGATGAATTGCCTTTTCTACACTATATAGTAATTAGTTTATGTATATCATGGGTAAGGTGTTTATATCAAGATATCAATCTTGATTAAAGTAATTGTTATTATGTCCCGCGCAATCAATGTTAATTTAATTATATGAAAGTTGTGTGTTTGTGATAATTGTTTATAAAATTTAAAATGTGCATTTCTTTTGCCGACAATCGTTCGTCAGGCGTGTGAATGGTGTAGCACATTCGTCTGGCTGCCTAACTAGTGGGTTGCAGCCAGTAAATCGGTATTTTATGATGGAAAGCCACCACTTGGAATGTAGCCAGCCCGGGATTGTCTACTTGTTTTGAGAAAACAATCGTAGCAAAATTATTGTATCAAATTTACGAGGAATATTATCTGAGCTGAAATCATATTTTCCAAAATGAAAACATCAACTAACTATAAATCACCTACCACATTTTATCATAGCGTGACAGATAGTAAACTAAATAAATGTTCTAGACGCAGCGCACTGAGCTACACGTTGTTTAGTATAGGACAGGTAAGCTCTATCAATATCAGCAAGAAAAAAACACAGACTCAGTCACGCGTATGTTTTATGCTTGATAGCAACTAATCGGCAGGAGACGAGATAACTTAATAAACTCACTGTTATTTCGTTAAAATGTAAAAGCCATTTTTTAGGTGGAGTCTAATTGGCGTGTACGATTTTATACAGAAGCAGAGTAAACATCACATAAGCTCATTAATAGCGCAAGCTTATAGCAATCAAACATTATTTCATATTTTGCAATCCTGTTAAACGTAAAGCCACTATGATTTTTTAGGTGAGATCAATTTAATCGAAATTGAAAATGAAAACGTATTCTAAACGCCTGCTCCACAAGTCAAGCTGCAATAAAGTGGCCTCGATCACCACGAATTGTCACTTATTTAGCTTAATCAAAATATCGCCATTTTAAACACACAATTTCTATATATTTATGTTTGCAGTCAGTTATTAAATGCATAGATACATTAGAAATCACTCAACTTGTACAAAATATAAAACAATGACCAGACGTTTATATTTTATTGCCACGTTTCTGTCGGCTCATCACTATGTCAAAACACTAAGCACCATTCTAGTACTATTTTTATATGCATGCGTATTCGATATTACCTTGTCAAATTGTCCCTCGTTTGTTTAGCAATCACAAAATTGGCATAGAGCTTTTTAACGACACTTAACGAAAAATCGTCATTAAGCACGTGCATCTTGCACACACGCTGTCATCCTTTACTTCAGATTGCATTCAGCGTGCCCTCCTTGGTCTCAGCTTTCTAACATGTGTTTAGGCGTATATAATAGCCCGTCACTAGCATGAATTTTTAAATCCACTTACTCGATTGTTTGTGGAAACCTATAGAGAAAATAGACTTTAGTTAAAAGGTATCACGACAAAGCGTAAACCAATGAAGTACAAGCTGCACGTCAAATGATGTACCATTACTACTATAGAAGAAAACACATTCATTTTATATCATACTTTAAGGATTTGAGCAGATATATGCTCATCTATGTTGATTTTAATGATGCTGCTCAAGATTCCGAAGCAAATTTACTCCAATTCCAATTGAAACCACGGCAAATTCAGAACAACACTTAAATATTTCTCTTTAAACGCGATACCGGTCTCTTGTTGAGTTAATATTGATTATATGTAATCAGAATCGTGCTATAAGACTTCAAATTTATATATATATATATATATATATATATATACCAATTCACTATAGCGCTAACCAAATAGTAGGTATAATTGCATAGTATATTCGATGTATTTGGGTGTATGTCAAAAGACTTCTCATTACGATTTTGAAATTTTAGCGTTTGTCAGTCATTTATTGATGCACTTTTTTATTGTTTGTTGCAGGTGTTTATTATTTATTTATGATGAAATCTAACATGAACTATCGTGCACGATATCACGTACTCAAGAGAAGCTCGTTTTTTGTAGGATATTTGAAAGTAATATTGCAACGCAATGCGCCTAGATTTCATTATACAACTTTCAATTAATATTGCATAATTCTGAGTTTACCTCTTTGTAACAAACGTTGGGATGTGTTCTTCATTTTAGGTAAAGTTGGCCTAAATAGAGCTAATTTTAATTAATTTTAAACTAATCCTGGTTTAACCTATTTCTAAGTGATAATAGCTTGCCTATATTTGTTTATTCTTCAAAAAAAAGAAAAAATACTCTAACCTACCTAATAATACGACGATATATTGATTCCTGTGAAATAATTCACAATCTTTGACTCTGTAAATGTTTGATGAAATATAAATTGAATTTCAAATGATATAAACTTGGAGATGCAATCTTAACTAGAGTATTTAGCTATGATAATTCTAAAATAATATTATGGAAACCTCCATCTATGCAATAATTTTCCATATTTAAATGAAATCAAAGAACAAAAAACTGATTGTTTCGTTTCATTTCTATCAAATCTTACATTTTGCACAGAACCGTTGCATTTATTAATATTAGCGTCATGCTCTAAGTATTACCATCCATTTTTTAATTGTGTTTGAAAGAAAATATTTCATCTGCATCTAAACTGGTAAGGCGATTCTAGGCTTTTATGCAATGAATTCACCTGTCACAATTTACTATTCGATAAAATAATTGAATTAACTTCGATTTAGTATTGTAGTGGTATAAATCTGTTTAAATCTCAAAGTTTTATGCTTGTATTCAGACAAACAATAAATTATTATTTAAATCAAGGTTGTGAACTTGATGTAAAAGCCAGTCCCATGATATACGTACGTTTGTCAATATAAACTAGGCACAGTATAATGTCGAAACTGCAATTTATCCAGTGGATCGGTTTCCGTCTAATTGGGAACTTTGCATCTAACGCTGGTTCAAACTATAAAGTAATCATATTCGGTGGGCATTTATCGTTATATTCAGTTGGCAGATGCGTCAATGCTTACTACTCCACCTACACTACAAAACAAACTATGTGATATATGTGTACAATTTTTTAATAACTATTTCTTGTTATTATTCACAAAACGTCCTAGCACCGACAGGAACATCGACAATTGAAGAGAATTTACCTGATTATCGGTTTGCGATCCGATTTGTTTGCATCCGCTGTCTTCCTGATTTTTTGTCCAAAATTTTCGATTACCAGATACGGCTATCTTTTTCAATGGAAAGCTCAACATAATAAGTTGACAATCAATATGTCAAGTGGAAATATTAGTTTAAACTGCCCCATTTATACTTGTTGTTAGATCTCTTAAGCATAAAATGCTAGGAAAGTGTATGTCAAATTGGTTTGTGTATATGTCTGCATGTGTACACGCTTCGAAATGAGATTACAGTGATTTAGTCACAATTACTGACAACTCACTAGATAAGCGTACGCCATGCCTGTGTGTATGTATTCTCGTTTGTTTTTGATTGAGGAGTAATCAACTATTGCACGTGTACACTCATCCCAGTGAAATGACAGCGATTTAGCAACATCTGACTAATCACTAGATAAGCGTATGCCACATCTGTGTGTTTGTGTATGTGTGTGTGTGTGAGCGTTTGCTTAAGACTGAGAAATAATCTGTTACATGTAATTAACGGCACGTGTAACAGAAATTCACTTGAAACTAAAATGATAACTGTCATTTCCTAAACGCACACGTCAGACCTATTTTTACACGTACTATCCTAGATGAAGTAATCACGTGTGGCATCCTGGTGAGGAGGGGCCAAGATACTGTGAATAAAGTAAATAATTTAGAGTTATCAAAATAAAGTAAGAAACGGAAGTATTCTATTAAGGTGGATAGTTAAAATAAAACAGTGGGATCGTAAAAGAAGTTGAAAATTGTCTGATAAAGAAAGATGCAAACATAAATGTTTGTTAAAAGGTGCTACACTACCAACAGAACGTAAGATAACAGATAAAATAAGATAACAAGTAATCAAGGATGAAATAATAAGATAATCAAAAATAAATTAGGCGATATTGAATTATTCACTCTCCACCTCTGTAAGTTAATATCAGTCCAGTGTTCTTATTCTTTTACTTGAGCGAGTTTCTGTTTCTGATTCTGATTCGTGCAATCTTCGTTTTCTACCATTATTTAGTGCTGTATTCCAAATAGGGCCTAGGGATTTTTCTACGGCTGTTTCATTCATTATGTCATTTCTCGATTTAATTTCGATGGATTCTCTAATCAGTCTAGTCGATCTGCTACGGCTACAAATTGATATACGTCTGCACCCATCCCAATTAATTGTGTGTCCTGTCTCTACTGTATGGCGTGCAAGATCTGATCTATTAACATGGGCATACTTGCATGCGGTTTTATGTTCCCCTCTTCTAACGTTAATTGGGCGCATGGTTTCACCCACATACATCAAGTTACAGTCGTTACATGGAATTTCATATAATCCTGATGTGTCTAACGGTTCCATTTTTTCATTTTGGTTGGGAAGTTTAATACCTAGGGTAAGGGTCTGTTTTAAAATAGTACGTATATTGTATTTTGATGCTACCATTTTGATTTTCCTACTTAGTTTAGAGTCAGGTATAACCATTACCCTCCGGTCATCTTTTGCTTCATTTGACTTCACGTACTTCCAGTCATGATTAAATTTACTTACAACGCTCATTATAGTTGATTCAATTAACTTTAGAGGAAGACAGCGGATGCAAACAAATAGGATCGCAACCCGATAATCAGGTAAATAATCTATTCCCTGTCGCGCAACATGTTTCTTTTTATGTCTTTAAGTAAACTTTATATTTACAACCCCATTCTGGCCGGTATCCGCCTTGTTCTTCTCGTTAATGTTATTCACGCGAAGCTCTGGAACGGTTTATTTTAATCAAAGCGAATACTCAAGATATGGCTTGAGTCAAAATTATACCACGACTATCGCACTAATTACGATTGCCTTTTTAAAGACAGGAATTATGGTTACTCCTTTCATGCCGACGACATGATTTTCTCATTCCATAAAGAACGAAATATGAAGTTCATCCTGTCCTTGTTAATACAACTACCTAGGGCATACTGATAAATGTTACCTGAAAATATTTTTTAAAATATTTTCTTAAAGGTTCCAACTGCTGCGCAAGGCAGTGTTGTGGAAATAGCCGCCCATTTCGAATGTCGGTGACGGACAATTTTGGCAATGAAGTGCTAAATTTTGTTCGCCCGTTCCGGTGCTGGTATGGACCTTGTTTCGCGTAAGTAAGATATTATTTTTGCTATTTAAATATTTTTCTGATCTTGTTGATTCTCTTGATTTGCTTGTGTTCGTACCTTTGACTCGATAATGTGCTAAAGTTATTTGGAAACGCGAAGATAGCAGTGACGTGGTGCAAATTTAGTATGATGCTCGACTGGACGAAATATGCTTTTGGTGTAACCATTAAGGCAGAAAACTTCATTTTCATAATACTTATTCATTAGGCGCTAAGCAAAGCGTGATTCACGTCTTCCTAAATTATTCGTTTTATAATGTATTTTAAGTTACTTTATTAATCAACTTAGACATCGTCGTCAATGTTATTTTATTATTATTATTATTATTATTATTATTATTATTATTATTATTATTATTATTATCATTATTATTACTGATATTATGATAAGGGCTATAATTATCTTTGTTTACACTTTTATTATAATAATATTATTACGATTTGTGTTTAAGTTGATTAAACGACCATTGGGTGCGGCAGAGTGGCTTATTGATTGGAGCAACAGATTCAAGTTAGAGTCCTTCTGGTAGCAAATTCTGTACAGTACGTGAAGAGTTTCCGATAAGGATGAAACCAGACTCATAAATTAATTACCTTTCAACATTATAAATTGCTTAGTTTACACTGTCAAATGTATTTATATAATGGTACTAGTGTTTTATCTAGATTGCATCCTTCATTCCTGTTATGTATGTTTTTTAGTAGTAGTAGTAGTATAATTTAGTTCTTTTCCTGATGGTTATTTGGCGATGTAGCATATTTTTAATGCTGGTTATTTGTTGTTTGTGAAATCCTTGTGACAAATTTTTGACTTGGACATCACACTTTTTAATTTTATGAAGCAATGATGATTTTTAGTGTCATAAGGGACTACAAAGACGTCGGAATTGACGGATTTTCTTATCATTTTTTCACATTTAGTGCAATAGGAGTCCCGAAGGATTTACGTATGTTTATTTACACAATCTGGAGGGAGTTATCCATCTCAAATGAGTGGAAGAGCGCCATAGTGGTTCTAGTCCTCAGCAGATGATACACTTGCACTTATGGCAACTATCATTTTATCAATAACTTTTAATCAAGGTTGCGATCTTGACATAAACACCTGACCCATCATATGCATATATTTGTCAGTATAAACTAAGAACCGTATAGTGTAGAAAATTCAATTCATCCAATAGACCGGTTTCGTCCTTATTGGGAACTCATCACGTACTGCCCAGAATTTGCCGCGGCCATATCTGCTTCGGAATCTGTTGCTCTAACAACTGAGCTATCTTGCCGCCTGAAAAAAACAATTATTTGGCTATAACTTCTCACGCAGCCCAATTAATGTACGCATGCATTTTTGATGTATTCCTATATTTATGTATGTATGTATGTATGTTGTATGTATGTATGTATGTATGCATGCATGCATGCATGTATGTATGTATGTATGTATGTGTGTATGTATGTGTGTATGTATGTATTTATGTATGTATGTGCGTGTATATGTATGTATGTATGTATGTATGTATGTATGTTTGTATGTATGTATGTATGTATGTATGTATTTATGTATGTATGTATTTATATATGTATGTATGTATTTATGTATGTATGTATGTATTTATGTATGTATGTATGTATGTATGTATGTATTTATGTATGTATGCACGTATGCATGTATGTCTGATTGTATGTATATATGTCTGTTTTTATGTGTGTATTTAAATATTTGCACATCATATCATTTTGTAGTATACTTATTGTTCTTACATATTTTAATGTGGAAATTTCTTCAGGTGCTGTGACTGTTGCAAGCAGAAGATTGAAGTATTCTCTGGAGCAACTCTTCTCGGCTACGTTCAAGGCAGTAAGCCATCATGCAATTTGAATTTGGACATATTTGACGCCACAGAAATGCATGTGCTATCGATATTGGCTCCAGACTGTTTCCTTTGTGAATGCTGTGAGGACATTACGTTCAAAGTAAGTCATTGAAAAGTACTCTATAAATAAATTCTTTATAATTTGTACAGAGAAAAGAATTTTTGTTAAATATAAAATATATGCATTATGATTTTCCCCTCGTGTGCTAAAAACTAAAGATATCCTTTTACGATCGTGAGGGGGACGCACACTTCACTTGTGGACTATGAGAGGGAGAGATTGGGTAGAATGCGTAATCTAAAGGTTTGCGTGTATTACATCCTTTGTAATTTATTTGTTGATGCATGGGAAGAAAGGGAATAAGAAACAATTCTTGTATTTAAAAAGTATTTTTTATTTGCCTTTGTGCTTTATGCTAAGTTTCGACATATATTTGTAAGGTAGGGTATAACTCCATGGGACATTATTTTTATCAATATCCCATCCAAGAAACTATAATATGTTTAGATGCACCTTTATCCAATGTTCTATTCTTACTTTTCTCAAATGTTGTTGTGGTATTTTATTTAAGAATTATACCTTTACATTTTGTTCGAGACTTATTTAAATAAATTAATTAATTAATGGGGATTAAGGCCTTTCGTTCAACGAGTTACAGAAAATCATGTCCCAAAGAAACAAATCTCTTATGATTATTTTTCCTTCTACATTCTGGTAGCTTTTTACTCGGCCAGCGATTTAGTAATTTAAGAGTGTGATGTGGCGTGATGAAACAACCGAGCTCGCGAACCGTACTATCCGACTATGAAATTGAGGGTCTACTTCTATTTATCTCAATAATAATAGTTAAAATATCGTAATTTGATTTTTTTCGGATGAGAAAATTACTTTATATTAATTACTCATTTTAGAGAGCGAAATTTCATTTGTTTTCTACAAAACTGATTCGTTTGACATCGATTCTGCTGACAAAAAATAATGTGGTTGATAGCTGGGGTGTCGTGGTCCCTATTAATCAGTTGGGAAAATATGGTCCCGTTGTTCCCAAAATAAATATCTTCATCTGTAGGCCCACACTTATGCTTACGTAGTGTCACTATTTTTTACTCATTGACGTAAATTTGTACAGGATTTCAGCCAATACCACACCCGCTAAGAATTCGGAGACATCATTCCTTTGGTGTATGGGTCGTCATTTGAAGGAATTTAAAATAATTATTATGATAAAATTTACGTTTTAATAGACGACGTTGTAAAATTTTCTATGTCAACAATTTTTATTGGCTACCACATTCAATCATTATTGGACCATCTTAGGAGGATTATTTAAATGTAATAAAAATAGAAATAATATAACTATCTACGTGTAATCATTATAATCACAACTATTGGTTTTGATTACATATATATATATATATATATATATATAATTTATATAATTTATCTATTAACTACATATGCATCATTATTAATTAAAGATTTATCATTTATCATATTTATTGCTTTGTCTAGTTTACCTTATAATAATAATAATTTTTTTTAAATAATTATACTTCTTAACAATTAATTTCTTATTAGCGCTTCATTTTTTTGATAGTTGGTCTCAATTTCTAGGCATCCAGGCTTAGTTAAATCCCTTTGTAATTCTACCCGCTAATCTGCTACTCCTTCGTGATCTATGATCTATCATAGGCTGTTGTATAAATGCAAATACTTTACATCTGCAGTTCTCCTCTCTAATGATAAATCGCACACATTATCATATAGTTAAATGAAGACTTTATTTCGCTCCACTTCCTCTTTCTTTATCGTCTATGCACAACTGTTGATGGCTTGCTATGCTGTAGGCACAACTTTTAATGTCACTATTTTGTCATTTGACCTCAACTCTGTACGAACGAGATTCATGCGATCGGCCTGTCCTTGATACAACTCCACGTCGTGTATCAACGTATTGGCGCGATCCACCATATTCATCCGGCATGGTACACGTGTCACCGTATTTTTAGTTCATACTCAAACAGATTTTCGATTGCCCGAAGTACAAGAGGCTTATAAATTCCCGGCGACCGTCAATTCAACAGCGCTTTCTGATATAATTCCGTAATTCGCGAAATGCCAAATGCATCTCCAACAACTCCTTTTCGGTAGCAATATAGTTGCGTTCTGATTTAGATAATTTGCGACTGTTGTATTGCTCCGGTCCACGGTCAGCCTGCAGCATTGCGAGTTGCTGATGTGTGGGACATCTGTAACAATCGACATCTGACGCTTGCCAAATTACATCAATGTTGCTATCACCAATTTTTGTTTACATTGGTTAAAGGCGCAATGCGTCTGCTAAGTATTGTCAGTAGATGTTGATCATGCCGAGGAATCATCCACTTGACTTCCTGATTTAGGTCTGGGGTACTTCTTATCGGCTTGACATTAGATTCGTCTGTCCCACAACACTACGAGGAAATGAAGTGGCCAAGGAACCGTACTTGCTTGCCGATTTGTATTTTTTCGGTGTTAAAATGTTACCGCTACTGCATCACCTAGCATAGTTGTGCATTTTTCGCACATATAATTATGTTTTTTTCTGGTTACATTAACAATAACGTCGTCTACGTATGTTTTAGTACCTTGAAAATCCGTCACAACGTCGTCCATCATAAACGCAAACTCTTCTGAAGCCTGTTTTAGGCAAAACGACATGCGTGTGTACTGATATTGTCTTTGCGGTACCTGCTAAATCAACTTCCGTCAATCATTTGGCTGCATGCTAATTATTCCTGAAGAATAAATAAGAACATCCCATAACACAGATGTGTGACTGCCGGAAATTAGCAGTTGGCCGCGACAATCTATCTTAGTTATGTAGACAATGGACGTTCGAAAAACACATTCTGTCGATTTGAACACATTTGACACTCGTTTTTTTTTGTGTAAATTCTGTGGTTGCCGGCAGTTTGTGTGGAGATATGTAGAGTTGCAGTTTTCTGCACCTTTACATGTGTCCTGCTTCTATTTGTATTAATGATAGCGACCCTTAAATATAGTATGTAGCAATTAATTATGGCAATGCTCTCTTAATTTATGCTGATGGCCTGTGAAATGCAAATCATACTCAGGTAATTTATAAACTTTATTGTGCGTACATGTTATTTCACACTTATTGCTCCTTAAATAGTCAGTTGCATCGGAAGAATTATCTTGAATCATGTCGGTAATAGAGGGATAAATTTGTCCATCTCTTTAAAATAAATTAATTTTTATTATCATTTTTATTATTACATACACCAGTTTCATATGAAGTAGAAAATTCGTTGGCTTCGCTACCTCATTAGTAGCGGAGTATAAATATTTCACTTATACGTAAGTGGATTCCGTGCTGCCTCCCCCCCCCCTATGATGCAGTGTAAAATCTCATGATTTGGTCATATTGCTTCAAGGCATATCTTAAAGTTTTACACTAGATTTATTACTGTTTATGAATGTACTCAGATATCACTATGTGTGTTTGATCAATGACTATAGGTAATTCTGACCTACCTTGATAGACAATTTATTGCGTACATCCGTCTTTATTTAACCTTATTGTGTGGTACCTATGATGGTGCATTACATTTTTTAGATATTAAAGAAACGTGTGCTCATTTCTATCAAGCAGCCGTTCATGTTTTTATCTAATTAAGAATAATAACGTTGCTTTCAGGATTGATGGCTCATCTCGTAATTTGGTTAACTTGTAGGAGCTATTTGACTTAATTTTAAATGGTCGAACACCTATTCGCCGGTTATTCTCACGAGGAACGAATTTGGAATTTTTTTAAACGTGATTCTTCCGTCTTGTCGACTCACCGCGTGTGTGGTTGCGCACACACGCGTTTTCTTCATGAAATTGTGTACATGCTGGATGAAGTATCTCGTTTTATGTTTGATATCTGCTGCCATGTCGTCAATCTTCGATGAAGAAGTCCTGTAAAAGGCATATGCGTTAATGTTTTGCAGCTATCGAGCAATCGATTGTTGAATTGCATGGATTCTTCGTATTTCAGCTATTTATTATGTCTATAGCTGAGAGTATGCAATATTTGATTACGGCAATAATCAGTTTTACAGTGAAAAAAGCCACTTTTGTATGAAAAAGATTGGCTACGATAATTTATTATCATTTTCGCTTTCCTGCTTGATTTTGTTTTTTTAACCGGAATGTGTGAAGAAATGTACGACCTGTCGATCTATGTGACCATTCCTTTCCTATTAAGAATGGGATCGTTATTCTTGTCTGTGTTTAAATAATACGAGCATCTACCGTTTCTTAAAAGAAATAACGGTTCTTTGGGCGATCTTAACAATTTATGCTATCAAGTGTCGTGTAAGCATGCTTTAGCTGCAGAAAAGTTATGCTGGAAGGCGACTGTCGATACCTCTCCCTTAACCTTTCCTTCATATTCACATCTGCCATTGTTGGTCCTCGAGAGGCCCGATTGATGTCGTGATTTTTCCATTATATGACTCTGGGCTCAAGTTGAGCCTTCTGCGCAGGAGATATGCATCTTCTCTTATGTTTATCTTTGTAATTTTCCCATTTTTGTCCGTCATGTTAATTCTGTTGTATTAATTACAGCTTCCGTTATTTCTGCGTATAGTATATATCAACTTAGTATAAAGTGCAAATAGATTAATTAATTCAAAATCGGAACAAATAGAAAACCTTTTAGCTTTTCTTATATTGTGAAGATATTCCTCTTTTTTATTCATTAACATACTAGTGTTTTTTTTAATTTCAATTGCCTACAAATATTATTTTAATGGCTTATTGTTATCTGCTTACAGCATCAGCGTTTTGTTGTTTTTTCAAAGTTATGTGTGTACATTGCGCATATTCACGTGTTATTTTAGGAGATGATTCATCTAGAGAATGGTAGTGGTTTGGCATCTTTCTAAATTAGTTATCATCATAGACTACATTATACTAGCATTCACACTTTGAAATCTCACTGCCGCATAGACATGAGTTCAAGGAAGAATTACTATAAAATTAGTAATATTTATAATGTGAATAATTTAAAAGAATATTATTCATAACGAAACGCTGAAACGTGACTTATAGATCTCTACACAGAAAATAATCTAGGCCAATTCAACTTAAAGAGGAGCGAAATCAGAAATGCAGCTACCCTGTGGTTTTCACTGTATTGCGTCATTAGCAAGACAAAATCTCACTCTTAACTCTGTTAATGTAAGCTATGACAGTTGAGAAAAAGCTGACAATTGATCACGATTCGGTGACATATAATGAAGGACATCTAATCGAAATCTATGCTGAGCAGATGGACTCCATCCTAGTAGACGAACTGTTCAAATACTGCTCAGTTTGATTTTGGTTATCATCAGCTGTTTAAAAAAATCAAGTTTGCGATTTTGAAGTAAGCACCAATCACATTGTATTTAATCTTTCGAACAATACAGCAAAACTACCGTTGGTCACACGTACTGATGCGTGTCGAATGACGGTAGTTTTGCTATATTTTTCGAATAGTTAAATACAATTGGATTGGTGTTTACTTGAAGCTCGCAAACATGATTTAAAGAATTGTTATCACCATCCGCGCAATAATTGATTGCTTTATTCAATTGTTTTTCCACCTCATATTTTACACTTATTTGGTATTCTGCTAGACAACAATACCGTAGGCATACGTTAAACGCGATCGAGCTTACGCAATTGATCTTTATTTGTCTAACGAGGAGCTTTTTCAGCGAATCAAAAATACTTCTTAGGATTACCCGATCTGTGTTTTGACTAACACAGTTTTGATTCCAGTTGTTTCGCTTCTTCAAGATATGTCTACATCGGTTGGCGGACGTCTTCGTCATTTCACCCATCATCGCAAGGTTTAAAAAACACATTAATGTAGCAAACGCGATATGTCTCTAGTCATATCATTTATAATTCAGACTGACATTTCAATAGATAGTTACGTGTCACGTGTGTGTGTGTGTGCATATCCCTCACTGTTATGTTCATCCAACTAAGTGAGACTAGTGTGGCTGAAATTGTATTTAATATTTACATGCGTTAAACTATTTGTTTTATACACACCATGTGAAATAGCGTAATTGAGATCGCCCTCACATCATTATCACATGCCATTGTAAATGATATAATTAGAAATCCGAAAATTTCGCAATTTTAATTAAACGAAATTTTATTGAGCGGTCGGTGATATTAATTACTATAATCAAGGTTGCGATCTTGATATAAAAACCTGACCCATTAAGTACATACATTTGTCTTTATAAACTAAGAATTGTATAGTGTAGAAAAGGCAATTCATCCAGTAGACCGGTTTCGTCCTTAGTGGGAACTCTTCGCGTACTGACCAGAATTTTCCGTCAGGGTGGCTCAGTGGCTAGAGCACCAGATTCCGGAGCAGGCGTTCTCAGGTTCGAGCCCTGTTTGCGGAAAATTCTGGCCAGTACGTGATGAGTTTCCAATAAGGACGAAACCGGTCTACTGGATGAATTGCCTTTTCTACACTATACAATTCTTAGTTTATACTAACAAATGTATGTATATAATGCAGCAGGCGTTTCGCATTTTTGTCATTCTTTCACTTCTTAGGATGTTAGCTTTGCTTATTTATTTTTTACCACCTGCTTTGTCTCGTCTTCTCAAACAACCGTAACCGAGTGTCTTTTAGTAGCTATGGTCCTTGGATCCAAAGGCTCAAATCTAGCACCCGTATAAGATCTCTTCATGTACAAAGAGACTATATAAAACACCTTAAGGGAATGTGAAATTCTTTCCTGTATCGATCGAAGGTTTGAAAAAGCCCTATAAAATTTTTAATATTTACTTTACCTCGTAACTTATTTTGCCTAAATTATTTATACAGTTACTAAGATATTTAAACCTATGAACTGTTTACAGATCTATATATTTATGCCACAACGTTAATGTTGGTGATGTTTGATCCTCTAGTAGTATCCCACATTTGGAGGGCGGGAATTATTGTATTGAATGAGGAAGAACTGTTTATTTATCCGAAGTGGCTGGTACAGAATGTCGGTCGTCAAATAATAATACAATAGAGTCTACGTAGTCAAGTTGGACTTACCTACCGCCTGAGATATCTTCGACTTTTGCAGCCTGAACGTAAAGTTCGTAAAAGCTTATATTATAAAATTGAATAAAAATACGGAACTTGTCAGCCTTGTCGGGCGCCACCGCTGCCAGTAAAATTTAGCGAGAGTTCATTGTATACTCTGTCGTGATCAAAGTTTTTAAAGTATAGTTACAAATTAAGTGGTTATAGGAATGCTGCAAAGACTATCCTGGAGTACATTGCGATCCGATGAATTAAATTCTCACTGGAAGTATTCAAATACAGTTATTTTTTATTCAAGTAACTGCCTCCGGATAATCGATTGGCTTACACAATCTTGTTCTGATCGGAATCCAACCTGTTCTTCTTAAATGTGTGAAGACTGCAAATCGTTAAGACGGCGTATATTAATTGAAGCGAATAACATGGATATGACTTGAGTGGATCCTATTCCATTACGATTTTCGCACGAAATATGATGGTTTTGCTTGATTATGGAAATGGTAATTAACTCGTCAAAAGCAACTGGCACAATATCTTCATTCTATATAGTACAAATGAGATTAGTGAATGTACTGAAAATTCGTTTTTCAAAATCAATAAATAATGTCGGTAGCAGATTTTTGGTCCATACGAGCTAATATTGCATTCCATAATGTTAATCTTGATTGGGGCTCGAGATTAATGTTCAACATGCTTGATGAAGATACGGTATTTAAGATCGGGACTGAACAGTACAGTTCATTGTAATATTCTGTCCAAACGTCAATACGGCATATTTTATCATTTTTGTTTTGCTGATTGTTAAATATTTTCGGACCTGTCGTATGAAAAAGTTGAAAAATCTTCGTTTGTTACCTGATTCTAATACATTTTGTTCTATTCAGCCTTCCTAGTCCAGAATGACTTAAGGTTATCTTTCAGTCGAATAGATCTACGAGTGTTTTTATAAGCTGAACTTTTAGAACTTTGGTACCTATTTTTGAGCATCCTTCCAAACGTATTAGAGATCCGTTGACTAATTCTGTGGGGATCTGCAATGCCATATACGGATGTATCTGACGAATTCATGTCAAATTTTGTCATCATTGAATGATGATCTTTATTGCGCATCGCTGTAATCATTCAAGTTTAAGACGCAACTTGCTGTTGAGGGACAATTGATGGCATTCGTGGGTCGTTCAAATCTTGGTTTCTTCAAATTTCCAGGTGCACAGATTGTTTTGACCATTGATTGATGGGTTCTCACTGGTACAGTCACTCTGAAGCCGTCCACAATTATTTTTTATGAAATTGTTCGTGAAGCAATCTTTTTCGAATTTTTTTAATGGAAAATTAAATTTATACAGGATATGAGTATAAATAAATGTGTTTTTGATTGATATACCATTCTTTATTGTATAGTCCATATTCGGTTTTGTCCAAACGTTAGAGAAATACTATATTCTTTCAACAGTTTTACGCACCTCACTTTCTCTATAACCTATTGCACACAGGATGAGATTAGATAAACCGGAAATTGAGAATTACTGTAATATTATTAGGATAAAAGATTTTGTTGATCCTTGTACGCGTCAGAAAAGTACGTTCTAAAACATCCAGACATCACGGATAGGCGTGTATGTCAATCCATATGGTTTGCTTATACTGATTCTATAAATGCCAATTTAGATTAGAGTCCATATATGTATGTATAGGTTTTTGTGTGGGCGTGTGAGTATTTTCATGTATAAATTTGAGTATATGAGAATAGATATTAAGACCGGATATAGTGGGCAAACAAAAACAATACTTCGCGAAGTATAATAAATATAAATAGATCTGTCTTGAATGTGGATATCACATTTTCCACAGGTTTTTTTTCTGCGGGTATGGTTTCAACCCTGAAGATGAGACTTGAAATGTAGTCCAGAAAATTTGGAAAAGTTCGGAAATGATTGCTTCACGAACAATTTCAATCAAACTAATTGTGGACTGCTTCAAAGTGACAGGACTAGTTAGAACCCAGCAATCAATGGCCAAAACAATTTGTCTCCAGAATGTTTAATTTTTCATTAGGGAGACCATTTATTTTTAATTTTATAAACTACTCAGCTTTTATTCGAAAAGAGGCTATTCGAGTTTTCTAACATATAATATGCTTGCTTTAAATCAAGTTTGCGAGCTTGAAGTAAACACCAATCCCATTGAATTTAACCAGTCGTCGAACAACATAACAAAACTACCGCCAGCCGCAATGCAACTTTTGCTATGTTGTTCGACGACTGGTTAAATTCAATGGGATTGGTGTTTACTTCAAGCTCGCAAACTTGATTTAAAGAATTGTTACCACCACCCGCGCAATCAATTATTGTTAAATTTTATTGTCCATAGTAAAATGTTAGTTAAAATATAACCAGTAGGATTAACCAAAGTCAGCATTAACTTATGGTATAATCTAATGTACACATACGATGCGTGCTTATTGGCGACTCACTAGTTGGAGACGTAAATATTTACCCTACTTTCTATATTTTGTCAAAGATTGTGGAACTGGTAGACAATACAATTTTCTATACGAATGTGTATTCAAGCATTACTGTAGTTCACTTCATGCATAGGCTTCGGTAAGTCGACGTCAAAGCTAACTCACTCTATATAAAATATATACACAGCCTGCTAAATGTATCAATATTGTGGTTGCCGAATCGGCATATGACACCAACTCTATGGTTACCGAATTAGTATATGGTACCAACACAATGGTTTCCGTGTCGGTACATGGTACCAACACTGGTTGCCGAGTCGGTACATGGTACCAATGCAAATTTCACCAAAATTTAGAATTATAGCTACGTCACAAAACAAGATACTCCAGAAAATGCATGCATTCTGTCCTTGATCGATATCAATTATCATGTTTCTTGGTAATCACGAAATCACATATTATATATATATATATATATATATATATATATATATATATATAAGAAAACGGCGGCGAGCATACAAATAAGAAAGACAACATCGAGCAATTTACATCAACATTTAAGCATATATATAATGGTTATATACATTTTTGCGTATAATTAACATAGATGCAAATATATATTACGAGTTGTGAATCAAGTAACAAATTAATCCAAGTAGGACAACAATTATAAAACAAATCAGCCTGAATGCAACGTATAATTTAATGTACACACGAGTATTGTGCTTATTGGCTACTCATCAGTAGGAGCTAGTAATACGCCCAATACACATTATATATTTGGTAAAGAAATGTTGGAAAATTGGACGATACTGTCTTCTTTACTAACGTGTATTTAAGCAGTAATGGCGTCAACTTCACACAAAGTTGACTAAAACGGAAAGTCAATGCCAACTTACTATATATAATATGTACAGAGTGTATAAGCGGTGCCAACATTGGAGTTTCTGAGTTGGTACATAGTACTTAAAAATTGGTTTTCTGGATATACTTAAACGATTGTGGAGCTAGTCTGCCAGTTCCATATGATATGATATATATATATATATATATTAGTGAAGAATAAATTCATTAGGAATGGGCGACTTAGTGTACATTTACAGCCCACACATAACTGTTAATTTCGTAGTTTAGCGGCAGTGAAGTTTCAGTTTACTGTACTGATGTAATACTGTGCATTATTATTATTATTATTATTATTATTATTATTATTATTGTTATTATTATTATTATTATTATTATCATTATTATTATTATTATTATATCTAATGGAGATTGAGGAGCCATATGCTTGGTTCCAATCATGATTTAGTTATTCTCATGAAATATATGTGGGGTTTTTGCATAAAAGATGTCCCTTAGTAGAACAAATTTAAATAATTAGTCTTTATCTATTATTATCTCTTGATGTTCCGGTGCTTCCATCATCACACTTATGAATTGCTTCCTACTTTAGACTATTGCCTCTGCGGATGAATTCTCTGTCAGTCACATCCGCCATAAAGAGCCATTGACGTGTCCTCGCCTAACGGTTACTTTCGAGAATTTTTTCCATTATGTTTAATATAGCTTCCAATTCGTCTTATGTGGTCCTAGAGGATTGGTTGCGAACACTGTTTCGGTCTACCTTATTAGTGTACAATTTTTTAGGCATTCGATTCATCATAAATGTTGTAAATGATATACGAGGCTGCAACATATTGGCAGTAACATTTTTGAGAACCATTGGATACATTTGATACTGCGGAGAAAGCTATATTAGTAAACCGCCAGTAGAGCTAATCAGTCATAAAGGACATGCTTACCCTAACTAGATCAAATAGATGGTATATCTAAACGGAAACTACTATCTCACCATAGTTGCATATTAATACTTTTATTAATATCCATTGTACCCTTCCCATGTGCAAAAAAAACATAAATTTAATCAGATACACGAAACGCTTCTTTCTCATTATCTCCTCTTGTATCTACTAATGAACATATCTTTATATATAAATTGAAAGGCAAAACAAGATAGAAATATGTAAACATAGAGAGAGTGTGGAAAAAAGGAAACCAATCAATGGCGTGCGTCAACTCCAATTTAAGCTCAATTGATTGGTTTCCTTGTTTCACACTCTCTCTATGTTTACATATTTCTATCTTGTTTTGCCTTCCATTTTATATATAAAGATATGTTCATTAGTAGATACTTGAGTAGATAATGAGAAACAAGCGTTTCTTGTATCTGATAAAATTTCTTTTTGGTTTTGCACATGGGAAGAGTACAATGAATTTTATTAAAGCTCGCATTTCAAAAGAATTTTATTAATATATTGGATTTGCATATGTGTATAGGTCATTTTCCTGAGGCTGTATATAAGTAATGTCATTTGGAAAACAAGTTCTTATAAAGTTTGTAATTATTTATTAGGTGTTGGAACCTAGTAACAAATTAGTTCAGTTGTGACCAGAAGGATAAACCAAAGGCAGCATGAACGGAAAATATAATCTCATGCACATGCTTTTGGTTTATCCTTCTGGTCACAACTGAACTAATTTGTTACTAGGTTCGCAAAACCTAATACATACTTGTATATATATTAGTTCTCCGCAACAAACATAATTTAACTGTTATAATGTTTGTGGTGCCAGTTGTAAAGAAGGGGCCCTCTGCTCTTTTTGTTGATTTCAAAACTGGTTTTCTTTTAATAAAATTAGAAACGCATATAGCTACCGTTTCGCAATCTGCCGGCACAAATTTTTTTTAAAAGTCGTCGCACGATTATGATTTACTACTGCTGTAAAATCTATTTATCAGCTATATCAAATAATAAATGTAACTGTTGCGCTTTTAACATTATTTGCTTAATATGCTTGCATTGCCCCGTGCCTAATTTTACAGATTACCACGGCAGATAGACAACAACAAATAGGCGCAATCACAAAGCAGTGGCGTGGCTGTCTGGTGGAGAGTTTCACAGATGCCGACCGTTTTGGCGTACAATTTCCTATGGATCTAGAAGTCAAAATAAAGGCTGTTTGCCTAGCCGCCTGTATTTTAGTTGTAAGTTTATTTATTTACTGATCACGAGATCGTGTGTTTATTTTGTTTTCAAATGAGTGTTCTTCTCCGGCATAAGACGTAATGGAGCAGTTCCACGATCTGAAAATTATTTCGCTTTCTGAGAAATTTGAATGATTTAAAAAAAACAGAAGCTAAGGACGTTAACCACAGATTGGAAACCCCATTTCGTGTTAATTGTTATTTCTCCGAGGTTTGTTTTCACAATCTCATACATCCATTCATGCCTAAAATCATACACTCACATGTATACATATTTCAAAAATTAAATGTAATCACAAATATACACATACGCGAAAACGCAAATCATCATCATCATCACAGACAGCATTATATCAACTTTTAATAACTGATGCTTTACCGTCATATAATCCTCAACAAACGAGAAAAAGAAAATTACTTTATTTTTATTTTTTAAATGTAAATCACGAAAACAATTGCTTAAACCAAAATGTATTAACGTAAATTAGTTTATGAAGATGAGATTCTAGTTCAGGGGTGCATAGTTATCTAGGTAGTACGCGGAATCGATGCTGATGAGCATTACCTGCTCAGGCACCAATTTCGAAACTATCCTCCAGCGGCCGAAATGTAACCGCGTTTGGCCGACTTCCTCTCATTCTGTCACTACATATTTAACACAAATTGTTACTGTCTGGCTAGACCGAATTCGAGGCTTCACATGAAATTTTTTAAAAGCTGTATCCATTAGACCCGACAAGATTCATGCTTCCGTTACCGGGATGGCCAACTAAAGCCCACTGGTTTTGAGGCTGGAAATTTGTATGGCTACGGGTCACATTTATGTGTACACAACGCATACATACATACATGCATGCATACATACATACATACATACATACATAAATACGTACCTAAATCACAAACATTCTTTCTTACATCCATAAATGCAAACACGCATACATTCATACATACATGCATACGTACATACACACACGTGTGCATAAAGATTTACTGTGTCAATGCTGTTGATGATCCTGAGGCTACATGGCTAAATAAATGAGATATTTAACTGATCTAGTTGAGTAGCATTCACTTCAACAAAAAGTCAATTTTACGCATTATGACGATAAATCTGGCTGGGTATTAAGGTTTTTTCACAATCGCCTTCCTTCAAAATGCCCGTAGAGGTTTTGCTCGGATTTTGCATTGCTATCAATATTAATCTATCAACTGGCGTTGAAGCTCATCCATATTTTGCTTCTGTGTGTCTGCTCGTGCTTGTATGAGTTAGTGTGCATAGTGACGTGGAGGTAAGACGTTTCATTTCCTGACGTGTAAAATTTGTGGTTTTAGTTGGTACCACCTTACGTATATAGATATATACAAACTTTATACTAACTCTCTTTATTGGCACGCGGGTCAGCGGTGTTATTTTCTAAAATATAAGTGTTTATTTTATATATGAACATTTTTGCCTTATCTTTATCTAGGATTTCCTTGCCTTTGAGCAGAACAGCAACAACAACCGTTAATGTAGCCGCTTGCGACGGTAGCATATGATGATCAGGAGAAAATAAAAATGAACTGGTGATGTGAAAGAAAACTAGCTAGCAAAGTTAATCGAACAGAAGACAAATTTATTTTTTAACTCCGATTTCTATCCTCTCTGCAATCGTACATTACAATTTGTATTCAATGCTTGTTTTTACCTGGCGATAAGGTTTTTCTATGTGATGTTCCTTTCCCTCCGTGGTCGTAACGCTATGATGAACTTTTTTTACTCTTCTTCGCAATTTATACCCAAAGTAGCTATTTTATAGTATTCTATTGGAATGCCAACTCATAATGTTTCCTTACTTCATTACACAAGATCTGATTTCAAATTTTGGTTTTACTTTTTTGTTTTTTTAAATTTTACCTATTTTTCTGAACTGGAAAATGTAGAAATCCGTAGAACTCAACTTTGCTATGCACGTTTTGTATAAATTTTGAATCTATTGAACCTTTGTTTTGTTCGTCTAGATCAGGTATGTTAGCAAAACGTAGTTCGATATGTCAGATTTAGTTGAGCGCACAAGTTCCATTCCATTGATTCATGTTTTAGACCAAGTGATGCACAAGATTCTGAGTTTTGCATTTTGTCAGCAAAATATGTAAGCACTGTTTTGTGCTGAAATCAATTAACAATAATGAATTTCCTCATCAGTACACACGCGAACTATGAATCTTATTTATGTAATCAGGAAAGAGCAGTAATGTACTACAAATTATTAGTCAATTTTAAACGACGAGACAAACAACTCTTGTAAAATGTGAAGTTCACAAGACAAGTATTGAGATGTAAACTCGCCTCAAAAGCAACAATGTGATATTCCGTCAACACATGTGCCTGAATTAGAATCGACTGACATTTTTCGTGATTTTGTGCTTGCTTAGAACCTGCTTGTTCCTATTCAATTGTGAAAACTGTCTATAGGGCAGAAAATGATTACGAATTGTGTAATCCAGACGTAGCGCTCTGTCGAAATAGTTTTCACTTACTCTATTTCTCAGATTGCCGTAATCAAAAATGTCTTCAACCAGGCGTATATGCATAACTGCTCTACACATTATTGTCTTAATTCTTTAATATTTTAAACTTAGAATAAATGCTGTTGTGCTTGCACATTGATACCTCTACATTACATTAGCGTTTATTATAATTGTAAATATAAGATCTGTGAGAGTATCATGCACAAGTGGTAGGAAATTATGAACATTAAACCAGCAGCTTCGAGACAATTCTACCAATATATCTATCCTGAATTGTCAGGATCAAAAATCTAAAATACTGGCCACATAAAGAAATAGATACGATGATGGCTTTCGTTATTGGATGAGATCAACTGTGTTTTAGATCCCACTTTTACACGATCCTATATTTATATTATATTTCTTTTATTTGTTTTTGTGCATTCATCTAACCAGAGCTTGTTTTGTAATTTCGTTTTTATATATTTTAAATAATATCCCATTTTAAATCAATTTTGATGCATTTAGAATAAATCCACAATCATACGTAACTATAAGCACGGAAAAAATTGTGTATTAGATATTGCGCACCTACCAACGAGTTATTTCAAATAGTACAAGAAGAACAAGACAATACGATTAAACATTGATTGCGCGGTTGGTGGTAAAAATTCTTTAAACCAAGTTTGCGAGCTTGAAGCAAGCACCAATCCCATTGTGTTTAACCAGTCGTCGAACAACATAGCAAAACTACCGCCAGTTGCACGCACTGACGCGTTTCGACCTTCCAGCGCGTGCGAATGACGGTAGTTTGGCTATGTTGTTATACGACTGGTAAAATGCGATGGGATTCGTGATTACTTCAACCTCGCAAAAATGATTTAAAGAAAAGAAGAATTAGCTCAAGGTAGCATGAAACAATTTGTTACTAGATGCAGCAACACCTAATACACAATTGCATATATATTAGCTCTCCGCAACAAACAATACATCTAACCACAGGCACACACTTACGCATTCACAGTCGTTTTCATTTTTCTGTCGACTTTGTGAGAATACATCACTACTGTGCGTCTATATGATATTGCATAATTACTGGTGACCTTTTTGCTGCCCTGGAATTATTCTGCACAAATAGTAAATTAAAATAAGAGGGAATATTGTTAATGAATATGCTAATTATATTAATTTTTACACCGTATTTAACATCTAAACATCGCCTGATGTGCGTTCTTTTGTATCGAGTGAGCACTATTTTATTTTCTAATAAAGTTTTATTTTTTGTTTCCGTGTTCCTTTATGTCTACCAAATCTATGCATCAAGGCTTTTGTTTCTAAAATTATTTTGATATCCACAAATCCACAATATATATATATATATATATATATATATATATATATATATATATATATATTACTATTATTGCTTTTGATTTTACCATTATTTAAAGTATGAGGTGGATTAAGGTTATCTTTTCTCATATATATATATATATATATATATATATATATATATATATATATATAATTTCATATTTAGCCTTTATGCGTCTGGATGACTGTATCGATTGTAGCAACACGAGTAAATATTAATAATGAGACTAATTAATCATCAATTAGTAACTATTAGTTAAGTCATTGACGGAGAATCATTAGATGATGAAAGACACATGTTTGATTTTGCATGCGTAAATTGGGCATTATCTGTTCTATCTATGCTCAGAGCTTCCAATTTTTGGTTTTGTTCATTTTATTCATAATAAATTACTTGTACTTTTTATTTCATTGTTGCGCCGTAACATATTATCAAGATAAATTTTAATTTTATTTTATATACGTAAGCAATATGCCATTGAAATAGAATTTTATGTATTTAAAAAAATATAATTTATTTAAAACAAAATGTGGTTTTGTTTAAAACATAGCGGACATTTAAATGCAAACACTGACACTAGGTTTGCTATGCTGTTCGACGACTGGTTAAAAACAATGGGATTGGTGTTTACTTCAACCTAGGAAACTTGATTTAAAGAACTGTAAATATCTTCTTTATATGCTTTAATAGCTATTTTTTTATTTTCTCTAGACAGTAAACATTTTTATGTTAGAAGTAAAGCCGCTTTAACTTAATTGGTCAAAAGGTCAAGCTCCGATTTGTGAATCTTACACAGAAATATGGTGTTAAATTGCTGTCAAACAGTTAAAAATTAGTATAAACTCATTATTGTATTGTGTGGAAGAGGACAAATGTATGTGCATAATGAGTCAGGTGGTTATATCAAGATTGCAAACCCGATTGAAGTCATTTGTATCGCCGCTCGTGCAACTAATGTTCGTTTTGCTAAATTTTAGCACACGTGTTGAGTTTTTCACGAGTAATAAAGTCTTTTATTAAGAAGACATTCAAATAAGCACTCGGTTTTATCTAATACATATGAAGTTATGCATTACGAACCTAGTACTAAGTTAGTTCAACTAGGACCAGAACGATATACCAGATTCAGCGTAAAAATAGTTATAGTCTCACGTACAAACGTGTTTCGCGCTTACTGGCGTTTAATCAGTAGGAGCGGGCACTACGATAGAGGTGTAATACATATTTTGACAAACAATGCATATGCGACAAGCTTTCCCACATTACTTGACGAAGCGTTGTGCCGACGAAACACATGTGTACATGAGATTTTACTCTTTGGTCAGGCTGAATTACTAGTTACGCAATACCTAATTAATAATTGCCTTATTTAATGCCTGGATTTTGTCTCATCTGGATGATCGTGTCGATTGTAGAAACACGAGTGAATATTAATAATGGGACTAATTAATCATCAATTGGTAACTATTAATTAAGCCATTGACGGAGAATCATTAGATGATGAAAGACATCTTTGATTTTGCATGCCAGTATGTAATTTAAATTGTGTATTTAGTCACGAGTTAGCTAATATGGTATGCCATAAATTATGCCTCATTTCTGTGATTTATCCTGATAAATTTACTCATAGTAACAAGGTATTCCTTCTCTCTCTGCTTCTCTCTTTCTCTCGTAAGTCTCACCAATAATTTGTCTAAATTCACTTATATACTTTTTTCACTCCTTATGGTTATATGGCAGTGAAACATTAGTCACTTTTGACTTTTGTATGGCTGGACATGATGACGATGATGATGACGATGATGCCAATGGGTAACGGAACATAAAATGAATAATTATAAATATATATAGACACAACATTGCATTAAATCATTATTTAATAACTGATGCTTTACTGGTGAATAAACATTAAATTCCTTGCCGTTTGTGGGTCGCCAATTCCTAAAAGCGATTCGATTATATAAATTCAGTGTTCTCTATTTTTAGGAAAAACTGCCACGTAAAACAGACTTGGATGCCATCTGCTCATAATAATGTGGGCTAAACCCGATTGAAACTTGAACATGCGAAACTGTGGGATCGCAGTATATCTACTTTTTATAGATGATGCCTCGCCGCAACTGTCAAATCCTATGGAATCTGTTGGAAAACTTGCATTTATTTTTAGTCTACCAACAGATAGAGAATATCGCAACTGTTTTTGTATGTAAAATACTCTTTCATTTCTATCATGGGAAAGTTAAAGCTTATATTTTTTAAATAATGGCACCTGATTTATTCTCCTAGATAACGCTACTGCTGTAACAGTGGTCTATTGTTATTTTAAATAGTAGAGAAACTATTTTATTTAGAAACTTGATTTATACATTTATCTTGGTCAGTGAGTACCATTCTGTGTCCAGTAGGTTATGCTCGGCTATCTTCAAGAAGTTTTTTTAAACTTTTTTCGATGTCTATCTGAGAAATAAAGCTAAATACAATCCTGTATCAATGCATAGCACTACCCGATTAAAAATAAAACAGTTTTTCCACCGATAGATTGTCTCTCCCGAGGTGTATAAGCATGGAATATACATTTGGAACTCTGTGGCTAATGAGAAAAGTTCGTAAAGGTACACTTTACATCGGCCACACGTCGCCAAGCGATCTGAGCAGAATTCAAGGAGCCGTAACTATGCTTATGGGCCGCGGTCTCTTATGCCCCACCTAGGTTTATCTTGTAACATCACGAACTTTTGTCAAAGCAAAAATTGATCGTTAAAATGAAATGGTAGTGTATTAAATGATATATACACAAGCGTATAAATTTATCCATAGCAATAAACTAAAATATTACTTTCAGACAGTTTGGAAGAAAAACATTTATGATCACAAATACTAAACAAATTAATTCACCACATAGGTACACATTGCAAAATATTATTGAAACTCGACACTAATATGGTTTAAATGTTGAATCTTTTTGTTCAGTGCTGTCCTTCTTTTTGTGGATTTGACTGCATTTTTCTTATGCTGGAAAATTGATAGCACTCGAACGTCGGTAAAATCTTGAATTTTGTACATTTTTAGGCGCTCTGATTATTGTCCTCGATTGATGGGTTCTCACTTTTCCCTACTTTTTTAAGCTTTCCATCAGCTGATTGTTTGAAAATGACGTTAGAACAAGATTTGTTCTTTTTCCTAATTTTCGACACTTAATTCCCAGTCTCATTTTCAGGGTTGACACAATACGCACAGGAATAAAGCACAATTTGTCGCAAATGTGGTATCCTAATTCAAGACATATATTTATATTTATTTTAATTCCAAAAGTATTTTTTTATTGTCTTCCTAATATCCGGTCTTCATACCTAGTCTCTAATACTCAAATGTATACAAAAACTTATCCCTGTCCCCCTCTGCGCACACAACTACTTATAAACATGTGTATTTTACTAAAGTGACATTTATTGAATAACTATAAGCACACTTAATGGATTGACATACACGCCTATCACTGATATCTATATTTTAATTGCTGTTCCGGACGCATAGAAAGATCAACAAAATTTTGATTTCAATATTGCAGTAATCCTCAAATACCCCAGTTTACCTAATTCCATCCTGTTTGCAATAGGTTATAGACAGAGAGAAGTTAATAAAACTTTTGAAAGAATATATAGTATTATTCTATCGTTTGGACAAGACCGAATACGGAGCCTACACTAACGAATCGTCTCTCAACCAAATACTTATTAATTCTTATATGATACTACAATTATAGTCAAATTACATCCATCTAATTTGTTCCGTTTTCTATCTCAGATTCATAGTTGCGGTCTCTTATTTGGATTCACTATTAGCTCTGATTCCTCCAATCTACGTTTCCTTCCATTCGAGAAGGTTTCATTAAATATTCAGATTCATGAAGTTCATTCCTGATTGTATTTCAAATGATTCTCTAATCAACCTGGTTAATCTATTTCGGTTACAAAGTGCAATCCGTTTACAGCCACATCCCAGTTTATCTGATGACCTGTCTCAATTGGGTGCTCGCTAGATCTGATCTGACATGTCTATATTTGCATGCAGTTTATGTTCCCTCTACATTACCTTTATTGGACATGGTTTCACCTATATACCTGAGATTACAATCTTTGCAAGGTATCTCATTTAATGATGTGTTGAACCACCTATTTTCTTTCTGGATTCGGTAGCTTTTTTTTTGCCTATTATAACTGATTGGCTTAACACTGTTATTATGTTGTATTTGTTGCTGTCATAATTTTTCTACTTAATCTGGAATCTAGTAAAACCATAGTTCTGTTCTTATCTTCATTTTGCTTTTCTAAATCTCTTACCTCTTTTGACTGGTTTATTATTCCATTAATTCTCCATAGCGTCTCGTTATGATTTTATCGATTAATTTTTCCGGATAACCATTTATCCTGGATATTTCTTTCAATTTCATCAGTTCTTTGTCCCTATATTTTAAATCCACTATTCTAAGACTTCTTAATATCATGCATTTTATAATGCCTATTTTCATCCCAAATGAGTGATTAGAGGAGTAATTCAGGAGGATACCCGAATTAGTACCTTTCCTATAAATATCTTTTTCTAATATCTGACAAATTCGTTTTAATTTTGCATTCATAAATGATAATTCTTCTTTTCTTTCTTTTTCCAATGTATTTTTACCTCTCCCAGTTGATTAGCTAAATACAGAAAATTCTCCAACTAATTGTCCCCGTGATACCAAATTAAGAAGATGTCATCTAAGAATCTTAAATATAAGTTTGTTTGAGGGGAGATCTGAATAAGAGATATTTATCTAAATAATGCAACATCATTTTCAGACAAGCTGCTGATGGAAGGCTTAAAAAGGAAGGGGAAGTGAGAACCCAGCAATCAAGGCCAATAATCGGAGAACCTGAAAATGTACATTATTCAAGATTTTACTAATATGGTTTAACAATCCTTGAATGTGCGGGTGTTGATACCAGTTTTTGAATGGACCTGAGGTTTTGGCGAACGGAGTAAAGTATTCGTGTTTCTTGCCTGTGGGAATCTATTTATGATAACGATGGTGATGATTTGACGCCAAATAATTTCCCATATTCTATTCGTAATTTTTACGTCGATCGCACGTATGCCAACAAGTCCTGAAAACTGAAGTGGAATTATGTTCCTTACTGTATTTAAACTGTGCAGCCAATATTCCATTCAATATCGGTATATAGAGTGTTATAGAGCTAAAGACACGTTTCAACATTTATATTGCAGTTTGAGCGTCGTCTTTTTTTCTTTTTTTGTGTATTCTAGGCTTATCACGAAGGGCCCAGACACGTCGTTAAGAGTAATTCATGTTATTTTTACTACAATTGATGCAAACGTTAGTGGCATAAAAAGCATTTTTAACTGCAACACAATGTGATATTCTATGTAGTCCTTCAGTAATTTTCACATTCCAGCTAACGCAAAAGGTCATTTTGTAAAAATTGTAAGTTTGTATCGAGTGGACCCGAACAATTAGGCGGTTTTGTGCCGTGCTACTACAACAATTATGCCAATCTGCAATGCCGCAATTTTTGAACTCGCTAATACTCTAAGAAATTCAATAAATTTATTTTTTTAAACCACGGATGTGAAAAAAAGTTTCACCATAGTCATTAAAAAATATTAGATCGGCATGCAATATAGGTGTTTCATCGTTGCGTGATATCGTATAAAGACATAACCCAGAAGATATTAATTATGGTAACTGTATCTAGGCTCAAGAGATAGATCATCAGAAAAAAGAAACAGATCACGTATACATCTATCCAATAATTAACTTGAGCTTAGTGATTTATGAAGTAAAACGATAGCAGCTATAAAGTTTCTTTGTTCTTACGCTGTCCTCTGTAAAACACGGCCTCATCTTTCTACGAGCTCCAGCACAAAGTATTGTTTACTTATGCATAAATATCATGCACAGGAAAAGTCCTCATTATCGCAAAAACAGAGCAGACGAATCTGGAAAATACACTAAGGAAAGTTTGTATTAACGCAATTGAAATAGCTTTTAGAAAAGTAAAAATGAAAGTTCAATTTATGCACAAAAAATAAAGCAAACAATCGATTAATTGAAACTTTAGATGTGAACTGTTTTGTATGGAATCAGCTACTGAATTTTGTCCCGTGATTATCTACCGCATTTTTATGAATTAAAAAATTTGAATCACACATTGCTTATTAATTCAATAAATTTATAAAACCATCTTTAATATATTTGTATATTCAAACAGTTCTTTTAATTAAACGAACAGTGGTTGCGCGGGTGGTGATAACAATTATTATAATCAAGGTTGCGATCTTGATATAAACACCTGACCCATTAATTGCTTACATATGTCAGTATAAACTAAGAATTGTATAGTGTAGAAAAGGCAATTCAATTAAATAATTTTCATCTGTACAGTTATATGTTTATCAAGTGATTCGTAAGTTAACTACGAACATCTTATAAAGCAATATATAAGCCGTTTTAGAATAAGATTTTGCACTAGTACTATTATTAATTAGACCAGATGAACAGTAAATTATTCTATTTTGCACGGACACTGACATAATTGGTTCATTTTATAACAAATTTAGAGCTATCATTTGCAATATACACATGAAAAATAGTGCCAAGTCAAACGACTTGAGTGGTCCGATGTAAAAAGTAAGACTCCGACGATGATGTATGTCAATTTGAGTCACAGTCGCTGCAATTCTCGAAAATAATCGATGGGTGCCCAATAAGAATGAAACTGATGTGGTTGTTCATTTGGCGATGACCATTAAAAGGTTGGCCAAGCAGGAATCTATTCTGCTTCACGTTGGTGAATGATATCAAGGCCCTTTTATCACCATCATAGGAGAGTTCTGAGACGCCAGGTTCGGTTACCCATATATACGAAAACATTATCTAACGTAGAAAAACAGAATTCATCAGTACATTCTTGTAAACTAAATTGCTTAAGTCCTTCAATTAATTGCTCTGTATCCTCGCACTCATTGCTGTTATCCATTATATTCAAATAAGATTTATTATAACGAAGTGCGTATGCTCACCGTCCCACCGATTGGCACTGCACACTTTTCTTGAAGTGCAAACCGGAAGCGAAATTGAGATTACCTTCCTAGACGATCCCAAAATGCACAAATGAGAACGGGAACTAATTTTAAAAGAAATATATTGTAAGGATCAAAAGTGGTGAAATTGATAAAAGAAACAAGGTATCTGCTACTAGTCAGCAGAGAGATCACGCAAGTCAGACACAGAATGGGCCTGCAGTATAGAAGGTAGACTATGGGGACCGATCGCTCATAGGTTGACGGAGCACGTGTTGGTCGCTCAAAAGACGTAAACCACTACAACCGGAATTGCATATACAACTATAGTCAAAATATAAAATATACTATATATATATATATATATATATATATATATATATATATATATATATATATATATAATTATTTATTTAGTTAGTTACATACTTTATGAAGTCCATTACCTCGGATTTTTTTTCGTTTTCGTATCAATGGGTCGAGTTCTACCATGTCTAAACTTTGTTGGCTATTTTGTGTGCGAATATTTTTCCTCGTATGTTGTTTGTGGTGTCGCATTTCTTATTAGTTGTCCTTGGTCTCCTTGGTAACAACGCAGTGCTGCTAATAATGGTAGTGATGATCTTTGCACAACTGACTTTCCGTTAGTTTTTTTTCAGTCCGATTGATTGCTTATCAATATCGGTCCAACCAATAATCGGGTTTTTCTTGTACAAAAATGTTGTTGCTGCTAGGTGTGATTGTATAGAACACCATGTTCGTGGAACATTTTGCTGTTTAGGTCGGGTTTATTGTGTTTGATATAAACGGCTTCTCATACGTATAATAAATTTTCACTTGCTCTGTGAAGAACTGAGAAATTCGTTGCATTGACTGCGTACCCCGTTAAAGCTATATGCTCCAAAATGGCCGAATTTTGTGATTTAACCAGACCTTTTATTGAATTTCTGCAGTACTTGTTGTTTGATTCTTCTGCTCAATACTTATTTGTGAGTCAAATATTTATTCTACCACACATGCATCCAGAGTTGTAATCTATGATGGACTTGGAGTAGATTACTCAATGATTCTTAGAATCCAGTCTCAGTATTCTCTGTGTGCTGAAGTTGGTGCTAACATTTGCTTTTGGGGAAATTTCCGCGGTGATTAAATTACACTGCCCCGCACTTATTAAGGTTTAAAAGTCACCATGGAATGGCAAGTTTAGAAAAATGATGTTGTTGGAATCCTTTGTAATACGAATTGTTCGTAGTCTTATGTAGGCATTTAGGAATCACTCCGGGTAGTTGTTATAAATTATAATTTCTCTCTTGTAGCCTTCATCTTCCTCGATGTTTTTTATAGCCGATCTTCGTTGGATTTTGGCAACATACTATTGTACTAGGTACAACGGAAAACAAACTAGCGAGGATCAAACCGCATTGCATATATATGGAAAGAAAATTAGATATGCGGCTCTCGCCTCTAGTAGTCTTGCCTATATTGTACGTGACTGGAAATGTCGACACAATTTCTATACAGTCACGAACATTAGCTGTTTGTAGCTTTCGCCATATATATATATATATGCAATTAAACAATAATTGATTGCGCGCGTGGTGGTAACAATTTTTTTTCGTGACTGCATAGAAATTTTGCAGCCGACATTTCCTGTCACGTAAAATGTATGCAAGACTAAAAGAGGTGAGAGCAGCATATCTAATTTTACTTTCAATATATATGCAATGCGGTTTGGTAGTCGCTAGTCAGTTTGCCGTCGTATTCTGATGATGATCATGGAAGGTTGAAACGCGTCAGTGCGTTGCGACTGGCGGTAGTTTTGTTATGTTGTTAGACAACTGGTTAAATACAATGGGATTGGTGTTTACTTCAAGCTCGCAAACTTGATTTGAAATTAAAAAATTGTTACCACCACCCGCGAAATTAATTTTTGTTTAATTGTATTGTCTCTATATATATATATATATATATATTGTATTAGGTGTATTGCTCGATGAAAGTAGATTTTCTATTTATTGTCAGTGTCAAATCAATATTATCTTCTCACATGAGTTGCATATCCAGTAAAGAGTGAGTTGTCTTTTCCCACTTCGAGACTGAATTTGGTGCATGGACTGGCGTCATTGCTTTTTATCCAGATTCTTTTTGTGGCTACAGCTTCTTTGATGAACAGTTGATCATTTGCATACATCTTGTTAAGTACGAATCTGTCAATTATGTTACTCCGGCTCGTTTGCTCAAGACTGAGCATGCATATATCCTTCAGGAGAGGTGCAATGCAGATGTCATAGCTTCATTATTGAACTGTAGGCAAAATTTACTTTCAAATGTATATTGCACATTCCTGTGCATGCTTATATGCAATCGTCTGCGTCGATATAGTTAGGAGACCCATGTTAATCACGTCCTAAAAAGTAGTCTTTCAACTTCTCGTAGAATGTACTTAAATATTTATGAAACTTCAACTAATACCATTTAGTCTTCGTGAATGTTTTCACCGTTTGGTTCGTCTGCTTGCTCGATTGATTCATTGATTGTATTCATATTTATTAAAGTTTGTAGTGGTTAAGGTAATTTGGAAACGAACTTAGCTGGTTGATATATAACAGTTAAAGACAGCAGGAACGGAAAGTATAGTCTCATGCACATGTGTTTCATGCTTACTGGCGACTCATCAGTAGGAGCCGGTATTACGCCGTTTAACCACTATATATTTGGGTGCGGAATGTTTGATTATAGGACGGTACTGTATGTGTACTTGAGATTATACCCTCCGTTCATGCTGCCTTTGGTTTATCCTTCTGGTCACAACTGAACTAATTTGTTACTAGGTTCGCAAAACCTAATACATACTTGCATATATATTAGTTCTTCGCAACAAACAGTATTTAACTGTAATATATTGAATTGAATGATGTCATGCTTACCGCGAAATGTGATAACTGATATCGATGAAGGCCAGAGTGTATGGTTTAACTGGAGTAACAGGTGTTCGGAAATTGTTGTAATTCTCAATTTGGGTGAACTTTAGCATAAATTTATATCCATCAGGTTGGTATCATGTACCGACTCGGAAACCATAGTGTTAGTATCCGGTACTCATCGATTTCAAAAAAGGTATCATTTACTAACACAATAGCCATAGTGTTAGTATCCTTTACAGACTCGGTATATATATTATATAGTGTGAGTTAGCATTGAAGTCGTATTGTCGTTGACTTCAGATTATGTTAGCTTCACTATTACAGGTTTACACATTCGTCGAGGAGATTGTACCGTCCTATTATTCCACATTCTTCTACCAAATATATAGTGGTTAAAGGGCGTAATACCGGCTCCTACTGATGAGTCGCCAGTAAGCACGAAACGAATGTGCATGAGATTATACTTTCCGTTCATGCTGCCTTTGGTTTATCCTTCTGGTCACAACTGAACTAATTTGTTACTAGGTTCGCAACACCTAATACATACATGCATATAAATTAGTTCTCCGTAACAAACAGTATTTAACTGCTATATATTGAATTGAATGATGTCATGCTTACCGCGAAATGTGATAACTGATATCGATCAAGGCAAGAGTGTATGGATTTACTGGAAATAAAGAAATAGTTACCTCAATTAGTATCCTTTACAGACTCTCGGTTATATATATATATATATATATATATATATATATATATATATTATATAGAGTGAGTTAGCGTTAGAGTCGCATTGTCGTAGACTTTATATGACGTTAGCTTCACTATTGCAGGTTTACACATTCGTCTAGGAGATTGTACCGTCCTATTATTCCACATTCTTCGACCAAATATATAGTGGTTAAAGGGCGTAATACCGGCTCCTACTGATGAGTCTCCAGTAAGCACGAAACGAATGTGAATGAGATTATACTTTCCGTTCATGCTGCCTTTGGTTTATCCTTCTGGTCAAAACTGAACTAATTTGTTACTAGGTTCGCAACACCTAATACATACATAGATGGTCAATGTTACGATGCTTTGAATATTGACATTGTAAGCATCATGTTACGTGAAATTTATATTTTAAGGTGAATTTTCCCGATAGTTCAATAATGTAGCTATGGAAATCAGAATTGAACCTCTCCTTATGGATGCATGTATGCATCACCTTCAGCAAATGAGCCTGAGATACCTAATTGACCAGTGAACACTGTAAAACCGTTATGTAAATTACCTGCTGTTGTACATTAAATTAACAGCAGACCCAATCGAGATCATGAAAGAGCCAATAAAACTAATCAAGAAAACAAATGCACTCGCGTAATAGAGAAAGACAACACTTACCATTTTGGATATCTAACTCACTCGAGAAGAAAATGTTGATTTGACCCTGGCCGTACATATAAAATTTACATGCATCGAGCAACACATACAATACAGAATCAGATCTGTCCTAAACACAGGATCGAGTAAGAACAGTACTACCTCAGGAGGATTGTGTCAAAGCACAACAACTCGGAGCAGACTATAGATGCCAATATTAGATCACTTCCTTTTCGCTCCCCACGAGATTTAAACAAAATTATCTCCTTAACTTGTCGTTTTGAGCCTTAATGATTGTGTTGTGGTTAAATCGGATAACCCAGGCAAATTTCCTTAATGCGCAAGTTATCAAAACTATCAGCTAATGCAGAATCATATTGGCATGATGCCAAGAATCAGTTACATATTCTCTCTAAATACATGTATGTGCGGTATCACCTTTATTTGACGTATGCAAAGTGCAATTAAACAACAAAATACACTAGCATCTACCACAAAAACCGAATGAAAAGAGCTTTGCACCATCAGGTTAATCAGCAATTTCAGAGCGTATATTTCAAACTGAGCAAACAGAAAATGCAACAATCTTTTCATTTCTATACATAGCCGATGAAAAAATTATTATGCGCATATAGATAGCCTCTTATATCAAACGAAATGCACTTGGTATAAAATTGAAAATTTTCCAGCAACATGACACTGTCTCAGACTGGCCACTAAGCACACAAGCTAACATTAATATCGTTTTATCCTGGAAAATTCAGCTAAGCATTGGACGAGTGTGAATAAACATTGAACTGGACTGATGAAAAGATCAGGTACAAATAGTCGCACAAACGGCATCACTATCATCATAAACAGCGTTCGAAATTGCACAAGAAAAGCAAGAAATCCTGCAATCTTCGCACCTTCAGCTTTTACCAGAGAACAAAATGCAATTGATGAACAATGCGAGACAACTGACAACAGACGTGGAAGACGCACTCGTACAGGCAATAGCCTACAAAGCGAAAAACTGTCAGATATTTCTTGAATGGTTGCGCAGTGTGAGCGCAACATTTTGATTCTCCTCGATTTTCATTCGTTTGTATCGTCGCTTTGTACTATCAGTTTTGCGAAAATCCGTTTGATCACCATTTCCAGGTACGCATTGAGTTCGTCCTCGTCGTGGTTGGGTGCTGATTGGTACCTTTCCTCCGAAGGCTTCAACAACAACGTTCAAACTAACCACTGGAAATGAGGTACGATCTAATCTTCGTTGACTGACGCCGTTTCAGAACCGCTCAAACTTTAGCAATTGATAAAAAAATAACCAGATGTCAAACATCAATTTATTAAATAGTTAAAACTTCTAAACTCACAAAAAAACGCACTCAAGCATACGCAGAAATTTAGCACGCAACTCACTATAAACAACTGTACGACGGCTTCAAACAAATACAATCAAAATTTTAAATCGTGCTAGTTCTCAATCCGTCAATCATCTGAAAGCCGGAATGGATATAACTAGAAGATCATAATTTTGGATGATACATATTCTCCAAGTAAAATAGTTAATATCTAAAAACAAATATACTCTAAATTAAAAGATCCATTTTTGTACTCAGTGCTGTCCTTCTTGTTGTGGATTTGACCGCATTTTTCTTGTGCGGGACAATTGATAGCATTTGCCACAAGTTGTGTTTTACTCCTGTGCGTATTGTGTCGACCCTGAAGATGAACCTGGAAATTCGGGTTCGAAAATTCGGTCAAAGAACAATGGAAAATCTTGATCCAACGTCATTTTCAGACAATCAGCTAATTGATGGCTTAAAGAAGAAGGGACAAGTGAGAACCCATCAATTGAGGCCAAAAATTACATCATCTGAAAATGGACCTATGAGTGCTATCAATTGTCCCGCATACTCTCAATTATTCAGTATCTTTTCGTTTCCTTTAATAAATATTCGAGTTTTAAGCATGATACACTTAGCAACAATTGAGTTCATAACAGACTGTGAGGCAATACCAAAATAAGCATGAACAAAAGGTTTTGTTGCATTAAATCATGCAATTTGTGCATTCGTATCGACACATCGGTAGACACCGCAATACGCTCAAAGCTAATTACTAAATTCAAATAATAATGCTGGACAACAGGCCGACAAGGCGCTCCTTAGAAAAGATGTACAAAATCCCACAAATTCAGGTGACTGTTCTAAGCAAATTGAAACATATGGCTTCTCTTTTACTATGAATAATATATTTGATTAACGACATCACTTTTGTTATTATAATCAAGGTTGCGGTCTTGATATAAACACCTGACCCATTAATTACTTACATATATCAGTATAAACTAGAATTGTATAGTGTAGAAAAGGCAATTCATCCAGTAGACCGGTTTCGTCCTATGGGAACTCACTGTACTGGCCTGAATTTTCCAGGACAGGACGAAACTGGTCTACTGGATGAATTGCCTTTTCTACACTATACAATTCTTAGTTTATACTGACATATGAAAGTAATTAATGGTTCAGGTGTTTATATCAAGACCGCAACCTTGATTATAATAATTGTTATCACCACCCGCGCAACCAATGTTCGTTTAATCACTTGTGTTAGTTTATGTAAAATGTGGATAATTATCAACAAATTAAAGCGAATATGTAAGAAATTTAAATTGTTTAATAACTCATTTATCACTTAGTTACTATTTTTATTTTTATTTTGAGAGCAAAAACGAGACGAATCGTGATTATAAAATTTTTCTCAGAAATATCTCAATTGAAACACGAAAATCAGTTTTGACAGTTGCTTGAAAGCTCGTTCTGGCAACAAATTTCATATCTTACTAGGTAATAATTTTAAATTCAATTGTGGAAATTGTTTTAAGCATGACGTATTTCACTTCAGATGAACCTTAATCCACGCACACGCTGTCAGGCGTACACACACATAGACTTGAGTTAAATCACGATTTGACAAGATTATATTCTATGCTATTAGTTTAAAGCACGCAAATTCACCTACATGAGATAAAATAAACCAGCATGTAGTTAACTAGTCATGGCTAGCCAATTGATTATTTACGCATTTACTAATAACTATATGTTCAGAGCTAGAATCGTACTAGAGACATGTGAGGTACTTATTTTCAACCAGTAAATCAATTAAACTGGGTATCAATTTTTTAATGTGTAACATCGAATAATCATGATAAAAGTACCTCCAATGTGTTTTTTGATAACTACCGTAAAGTATGTATCATAAAAACTCAAAGGAGTCAGCCGCAGTAAAGCGTAAAGCAGCTACAGGTCATATAGTACTGCAGATTATACTACTATGTAATATGTTTACACAGTTTGTTGGACAGGTAAGTGCATGTATAATATACAATGGAATCGGAGGCAGATCGGGATACTCATTTCTGATTTCAAATTTTATGAGCAAGTTGGCAGGCATTCATTTTCTATTTTCAAAAAAATTATTATCGGTTTCCAAAATCATTGATAGAAGGTTCTCTAATTGATTTCTCATTAACCAAAATCTACACGTAAATTATGCAACTATAACAATCTATTTCAGTTTGTCGTTCATGTTTGTAATTCGATATTTGAAAAATCTAAATTTATCTTTATGTAATTACGCTCAATTTTTGTACTTTAATTACATCGTTTACAAAAAATAAACTATCGTTCATCGCATATCCTGACGTGTTCCAGCTTTCTATGCTAATCATCAGGGTACGACAGCAAATTGCCTAACGATGATGAAACCTTAATGCATATATAAAGTATGGAAAATCAGAGATACAGATTGGACCTTTGGTAATCTGGCATATTTTAATGAATATTCCCAGTCAAGCAGAAGTAATCTGCGACAACAATATGTGATAACCGAATGACTAATCTACCATACTATGTATATACATTTCGGTTTGATCCACTTCGGCCAGTTTGCCACTCCGTTCTGATGATAATAATTGATCACTGAAACGCATCAGTACATGCGACAGACAACAGTTTAGCTTTGGTGCAACTTTGTAAATAAAACGTGATTGTTGATAACGTGATTTTGAAATTCTTTATCACCACTCGCACAATAAATGATTGCCTAAAGGCCCATATAAACGGAAAATAATTTAATTTACATGGCCTTCAATTTTCAATACCTTTCATTGTTGCCATGTGAAACTTTTTAAATTCTGATCTGTACAATAAATATATAGATAAACTAAGTAAATAAACTGCTTACATTCTGTCTTTTTGTCACTGCTATTAATAAAACTTTTACCATTTTTCTTTGAACTAATTTTATTGGAGTTTTTCAAGTTGTTATTTATGGCCTGTCAAGTTTGACACAGAAAAAATAATTCTAGATTATATCATTGAAACCTGTAATCGCAACTAAGATATTGACACGGCAACAATCGATTCGACTAAAACGTTTACACTTTATGTACTCACGGTAAGACATTCTTCAGAACCTCACGTCCATTCTTACATTGTGTACAAATGTATTAGCCCTGTCTGTTTCGCTATCATAATTGCCTGACCGGCATGCGGTTCTTTGAGAAGGTTTATGCAATTAACTCGTATATTTGGTTTATTTCATTTCCAATTTTGTTTCTTGCTACACTTTATTTTAACAAAAGTTCAAGTCGGTTAGCTAAGTCGCCATCAGATTCTTCAACTCCAACATTTCCAGCCTACCGTTTCTCAGCACAGTTATTGACTATTAAACGCGATATCCTCCTATACCCGATACTCACCATGTCTAATTTCTACTATTTGTATCGTGTAATTGTTTCTCAAAGTGGTGATAGAATTGAAAAATCTTACGAAAGATCACAAAATGATCGTAAACATTATTCAAACATAATTCCGTTGGAACAGATGAAATTTCGCACAATCCAATTAGCGAATTGGTATGAAAACTTTTCAAGAACAAGTCAACGTGTTCTCGTGTAAATAGGAATGATTTATTTTATTTAACTGAATTTTGCTAACTCTAAATAAGTACCCACAAGGTTTTATAACAAATCGCATAACAGAAAAACTCTGACGCGTTTCGATCTTGCATGATGATTATCAGAGCACAATTGCAAAACAATGAACGATAATGAAATTGTAACGTATAGACAACTTTCTGAAAATAAGCTATGCTTTTTATACTTCTACTAGTCTCAAATGCATAGTAATTACCTGTAATTTACAGTTTCTATTCTTTGGGAAACAAATGGCAAATACAAAATTTTCCCAATGTGAATCAAGCCTACGCCTCTTATATGAGATTATCTGGAGAATATCAGATGAACTAACACTAGTCGAAACAATAACCTTGTTATGACTTGAGCCAAACTGGTACATCGACGATATTATACCCTCACTCCATACAGTAGGAGATAGATAAGTCATCACGTCAAACATTATTTCAACACCAACCATTATTAAAGTCGATTGCAGATATCCGGAACAGCAGCATCGTGACGTGTAAGATTTGGGATTGAACTCAGTATCTCTTAGGTTGATTCGAGATTATTGACCTACATTTCGAATTCCAGCATAACTTCGGGATTCATAACTGCTCCAAGCCACCAAGAGGAATTTTCTTTGGAGTCAGAGCATCGATCGATATAACACAGTTTTACGAGTATAAGCTTAGTTTTGAAATCCCTTACTGTTTCGCTTAATGGTAAATTTTGGACTTTGTGTGTGAAGAAGATGAAACTAGCTTTACTTTCTCTGTTACAAGCGTTATTTCAATATTTTCAGCCATTCCAGTCCAGAGCGTTTTATAGTCGATGTTTAACAAAACATTTCCGAGAATTCTAATACATTGAGTTCGCAGGAATTTGGTGTCTAAATACGGGAGTTCCCAGTCTATCAAACATTCAATAACAATCTCTATGGAACTAACATTCCACACTTGAAAGACCGGCATATTACATATCGAATCATATCTCCTTCCGTAACATGTCCAAATTTGCATCGTCGTGACGGACCATTCCTCATTTAGGAAATTAATCATAGCTATGTTCGCTAGAAGGTTTGCCGATCTTGCTATCGTCTTCCTGATAATTTTTGGTTGTTGACTTATTGGAAAAGTTTAGTGTGGTTCGAGCCGGTATGTGGGCAAAAACGTATGACAGTCTCAGACATAGTCCAACTATTTCTACACGATCTAATCATAGTCTTAGTATCACTAGAATCTTATAGGCAATTTGCCTAATTTGGCTACCATTATTCCGCACAAATATTCATGCAAAACTAACGGACAAATTGAGTTAATAGCCTCCAACGATACAAAAATTATTTGAAGCGCAAGGAAGAGATAGCCTGAGCAGACATAGACGTTTCTCCAAACGATATAACCTGAAAGCATGTGTTATCTCTACTATCCGAAGAACTTAATTCGCGGTAGTTGTTGTAATCCTAAGAAAATATCACACCCAATTCTGTAACCTCACAAAGAGTTTGCTGTTAGCCATGAAAGGAATAAGGATCAAAACAGACTTAATGCTGCTTACGAGTTGAAACCAGCGTTCAAGCACAGATCCGGCAAATTATCAGTGGTGCTTCTGTTAAGCGTTTATGGGCTCTCCGATCTGTGAAGCGCAGCTCACCAAAAGCTTGAAGCAGCTGATCAGTTCGGTATTTATCAATGACATCAAAGTCTTATATTAAGTAACCTCATGATCTTGTTACAAGATCAATATCAAAACTCACCTGTTATGAAGCCGCTTACAAACACAATATTATGAGTAATTGGAAAGCTTTTGGAATCGAAAAATGGAGGCTCTAAATGTCCACAATGAGCTTATTGTTATGATTTTTATAGAAAAATACGTACCAACTGAGGTGAAGAATGCCATTACTTTGCTGATTTAAACAATCATTGATTGCGCGGTTGGTGGTAACAATTCTTTAAATCAAGTTTGCGAGCTTAAAGTATACAACAATCCTATTTTATTTAACCAGTCATTGAACAACAGCAAAACTACCGTCAGTCACACGTACGTGTGGCTGACAACTAATAAACTACAATGGAATTGGTGTTTACTCGAAGCTCACAAACTTGATTTTTTTTAAATAGTTATTTTGTTCATCCAAAATAGCGAGACATTTGTGCCAATGTTATCCAAAATTTTACAATTTTGCTTTCTGTTATATAAAAATCGGCCACTGCTATTGACCCCAGAAGAATTCGCGAACAACAAGAGAATCGATCTTAGTCAACTCAGATATGCTTTTGACCAAATATGGGAAGTTTAGACCAAATTCATGCAAATTGTTGTGCTATCAGTATCAACAGCTTATCTTCCTTAGTTGTATTGATCAATTAGTCATTTCCAATCTTTAACACGTTCTATGCTTAATGATGAAGTCCCACCCAAAGCGTATCGACATCATAAAACGTGTTATGATAACTCATCTAGACATACTGAAACATTCTCGATAGACTCCATCATTTGACAAGGATAAAATTGCCAAAAAAATGTTTAGTAATGCCATCTATACATTCTTTGCTGGGGTCAATTTCACACGATGATGATGTCGATATTTTAACGAAAACGAAAGCGATTAACTTTGGTCAGAAAGTGTCAATCGGTTACGAAGTATAAATAAATGCCAATTGATAACGTATTAATCCACGCGGGACCACTGATAACACCGGGAATTTCGTTTTTTTGTCGAAACTTTCAGACGTAGTAGCCACGTTTTCAATGCATTTTGCAAACTGTGCAAAGCTCTAAGGCAACACTCATCAGTTTGATCAAGTGTCATTTTCTATGACTTCAAATATATAACCGACTTTTCTTTATGGGGCTTAAAGATGTTAGACGATAAAATAAAGCTGCCACCACCTTGACACTTTTATGAATCAACGTACCCGCCTGGTATAGGTTAAGTCATTATCAGCTGAACAACTGGAGACATAATTATTTTTCAAAATTTCAATCCAGATAGTTCTAATCGGACACTCGATTATGTGCTATCACCGAGGCCTGTCATGGCTGAGGCACTGTCTGAAAATTCTTATTATGCATTCTGTTCGCCACACTATTGAGGCATATCTGTTGGATGGCTGGAATTGTACAATAGGAAGGCAAGAACGTCCGGGGCCAGACACCATAATCAATGATATCGTACTCTCAATAACGCTGCTCTGCACTCTTGCTAATTGGAAGAAAATGGAATGCTCGATATTCTTTGAGCGGTCAAAATAACCCGTCGGAGATACCTGATGAATTCTGTATTCTTAGTAAAATCTTTTAAAAATCTAACGTGCGAGAGGCTAAGATTTGTATTTTGGCCTACGCAGTTTTGGTGATAGAGAACGCCGTGTAACGTAACACTTTACACTAACCCTGTTTGTATTCCTAAATGATAGTTTCTGATCTGCACAGCCATAGAAGAGTCATCCATTATTTTCGTTGCGCATTGACTTCAAAAATTATGTGCTACCAAAATTAAATATTTAAATAATTAACAGCTCAAATTGAGCAATAATGTCATAATTAATTATGACTAAATGAGAAATTCTTGCTCGTTAAGTTGAGTAGAAATCAATCACGCTTTAGTCTGTGCTGCATTCGACGGAAACGTGTTCAAATATAACAAGAAGTAATAATAAATAATACCATGCTTATATTTTATGTCGGCCATTTCTATGAATTAGTAAAGTGAAATGAAAAATAAATTGTGCAATTAAGCATACTTTTATTTTTCAATTCAAATTACAAGAAATATTACTTAAGGAACTTTTATTAAAATCTATGTTGCGATTTTGATGTAAACACTAGTCCCACTATATGCATATATTTGCCAGTATAAATTAAGCATTGGACAATGTATAAAAGGCAATTCATCTAGTAGACCGATTTCGTACTTCTTTGAAACGCTTCACGTACTGTCCAGAATTCGCCGCTTCGAAATGTGACTCACACTTCCGCATGCTATGCACAATTTTAAGTTAAATTATCAAAAGTGCCAATCGATCAGCTAACAATGAAGGCACTATCGATGGACTGAAATTATGGAATACATCCTTCAAATAACTGCGATGATGATTTTGAGGCAGCTTTTGAATTGCTATTCGAACAGAAAGCCGTCTTATAACCTACCAGTACCGATTATAAAAATTGGTTCAAGGCTGCATTAGTTGAGCAGGCTTCACATTTGAAATCGTTCAAATGCGCAGAACAGCATACTTTTACAAAGCAACATTTAAATGCAGACATCAAAATACTACGCGCTGATAAACGCAAGAGTGTTGTTATAATGGACAAATCTGACTACCTAAAAAAGATGGAAAACGTGCTGAATTAAAATACAAAATTCGCGCGTCTAGACGATAAATCAGATGAAATAAACAAAGTGGAGCTCAAATTAATAAATGAAATTAAGATTTTGACAGATGCCGGTTTAATTGATGTGGACATTGCACAGAAGCCCAAGCCAGTTGGATCATCTACACGAAAAATATACGGATTACCAAAATCACACAAAAACGTTGTCCTATGAGGCCAATTTTATAAATGGTCAAATCTCCGTTTCATGCATTGGCAAAATGGTTAGTTCGTATACTTGAACCATTGCGCAAACTACTAGGTAATTATTCGGTTGCCGATTCGTTTGAGTTTGTAAATAAAATTCTAGGTATAAATGTTACAAACAAGATTATGGTAACTTTTGATATTACGTCTTTGTTTACAAATGCTCCATTTGATAACACCATTGATATTATAGTCATAGCGGTAGAACAAGACATAGTGCCATCACCGTGTCAGGTCGCACTCCACGCAAGCATGAAAGACGTACGATTTCGTTATAATTGAAGTATCTATAAACATACTGATGGTGTGGCAATGGGGAGTCCCTTATCTCCAGTGATGGTTGAGATTTTTCTAGGGAATTTAGAGTACACATCATTTAGGTGTGACATAAATAAATTTGTTCAATATATATGGAAGGTGGATGACGTTTCCTGTCCTTAAGAACAGGGCACAATCACGAACATTGCTTCACACATTCAACAATGCGTATAAGAATATCGGTTTCGCGTGATAGCACAAGAAAGATGATTGTATGCCTTTCTTAGATGCACTATTAAAGAAAGAAGCTAACGGTAAATTAAATAGAACAATTTACCATAAACCGTCATGGTCTGCACAGTATTTGCATTACAGCAGTTTTGTGCCGTTTCAATATAAATTATCAACAGTTCGTGGCTGCTTATCAAGATTCAAAAGACAACGAATATAATTAAGCAATTAGCAATTTAGTTTACTGGGGCTATCCAAGACACCCAATTGAATCAATTTTTAAAAGAGGAAGTAAACAAAAACAAATGTATTTCGGACCTGAGAAGAAAGCAGACTACCTGAAAATCCCATTCAAGAGGGATGCATTTTCGCGAATAGCACAAAGAAAGTTGAAGCGTCATTAACACGCACATTTAATGCAGCTAAACTACGAGTGCTATATAAGGTCACACACTTGCCTTTGCCAGCAATCAATGAGAAACAGCCGTTAATGTCGATATCAAATATTATTTACCAATATACATGCGCAAGTTGTCGATCAACTTACGTAGGCCGATCGACCAGACGGTTAATTACTCGAAGGAGAGAACATTGTATCTTAAACGCCTGTTTTAAATCAAATGGTGAATGCACGTCTGCAATTGCGCAACATATCGTCGAAACATCACACGTTTGTTCTCCAGACGTAGCATTTAAACTAATTACTAAATGCAATAATAAAAGGGAGTTAGCCACATACGAAGCTTTATTGAAAAATAAATTGCAGCCGGATTTATGCAAGCAGAAGTAGCATGTTCAGGCATTGAGCTTGTTATGGAGGTGCCATAAAGCAATTGATTAGATGTTACCTTATTAATTTTTTTTATCTTGTCTTGCCTTTCAATTGATATATAAAGAGATGTCCATTTGTAGATACTTGAGAAGAAAATGATAAAGAATCGGTTCTTGTATCTGATAAAATTTCTTTTTATTTTTGCATATGGAAATGGTACTATAATTTTTTTAAGGTTCGCATTCAAAAAGAATTTTCATTCATATACTAACTCTATAATTAAACGAACATTGGTTGCGCGGGTGGCGATAACAATTATTATAATCAAGGTTGCGGTCTTGATATAAACATCTGACCCATTAATTACTTAAATATGTCAGTATAAACTTAGAATTGTATAGTGTAGAAAAGGCAGTTCATCCAGTAGACCGGTTTCGTCCTTATTGGGAACTCATCAAGTACTGGCCAGAATTTGCCGCGGACAGGATACGAACCTGGGCACGTCTGCTTCGGAATCTGGTGCTCTAACCACTGAGCTATCCTGCCGCACACTACACTACACACAATTTTCAGTTATATACTAACTAATGTAACTTGGTTAGTCAATTTTTCCTTTAGGTGGAGCTCATATGGCATCCATTTAGACCCAAAGTTCCAACTAACCATGCCCAATCTGTCATTACTGAACAGACACCACATTACATGGGGAAGTGGTATTGAAATGAACATTTATATAATTAAACGAACATTGGTTGCGCGGGTGGTGATAACAATTATTATAATCAAGGTTGCGGTCTTGATATAAACACCTGACCCATTAATTACTTACATATGTCAGTATGTTGTTTATATCAAGACCGCAACCTTGATTATACACTAACTCTTATTTCTTGATTGACCCTTCCTTTTCGTGGAGTCCATATAGTATCTATGTAGAACTAAAGTTCCAACTAATCATCTTCAATTTGCTATTATGGAACAGACACCACGTTACCTGGGGAAGATTATTGCATTGAACTTTTACATAATTAAAAGGACATTGGTTGCAAGGGCGGTGATAAAAATGATTTAATTAAGGTTGCGATCTTAATATAAACCCTTGTTCCTTTATATGCAAATTTTTGTCAATGGAATCTAAGACAATACAATTAAAAAATAATTGATTGCGCGGGTGGTGGAAACAATTCTTTAAATCAAGTTTGCGAGCTTGAAGTAAAAACCAATGTCATTGTATTTAACCAGTCCTCGAACAATATAACAAAACTACCGCCAGTCGCAAAGCTCTGACGCGTTTCGACCTTCCATGATCATCATCAGAGTAAGACGGCAAACTGACTAGCGAGGATCAAACCGCATTTCATATATATGAAAAGCAAAATTAGATAGGCGGCTCTCACTTCTAGCAGTTTTGCATAAATTGCACGTGACTGAAAATGTCGGCCGCAAAATTTCTATACAGTCACCAACATTAGCTGATTATAACGTTTACCACACACACATATAAATAGACAATACAATTAAACAATAACTAATTGTCGCGGGTGATGGTAATAATTCTTTCAATCAAGTTTGCATGCTTGAAGTAAACACCTATCCAATTGTATTTTACCAGTCGTCGAACAACATTAAAAAAACTACCGCCAGTCGCAACATTCTGACGTTTTCGACCTTCCATGATCGTCATCAGAGTACGACGGCAAACTGACTAGCGAGGATCAAACGCATTGCATGTATATGTATATCAAATTTAGATATGCTCCTCTCACATCTAGAAGTCTCGCATGTATTGCACGCGACTGAAAATGTCGGGTGCACAATTTCAATGAAGTCACGATTATTAGCTGTTTGTAGCTTTCGCCACACACACACACACACAAAATATATATATATATATATATATATATATATATATATATATATATATATAGGCACGTGACAACCTCGCACGCAACTCTCGTCTACGCACATCGTCACTTGCCCGCGCCCTCGCTCTGAGACGCATCGATGGGCACATTAAACAGGCTATCAACAAACAAGCGCTCCACATCGAAAGACGCATCCGCTCAGCTCCTAACCCCCGGGCAAATTTCGCTATCATCAAACACCAATTGCTGCAAAAGCCCGAAACCTCGTATATTAACTTCTCTCAGTCAGACGACCCCTGCTTCGCCAACGATTATCTGACTCACCTTCTCGACTCCTTTTCCACTCCCACTCCGCCTGTCGAGATGTTAGACAACGGAGACACCGAGAACCTACGCTGGTTCTACGTCTCACCGGCTTCCGTCGCCCAAGCAATTAAAGACATTAAATCTAAACACCAATTTGATCAATATGGTGTCTCGGTCAGCATGATTGCTCTTCTAGGCTGGAACGTCTTCTCTCTGATTGCAGATGTTATTAATCATTGTCTCGAAACCACCTATCTTCCCCCGGACTGGCTTAATTCGACGATCTCTCCTATCCCTAAAAATGGCACTTCTTCGATCTCATCATTTAAAGATCTCCGCCCCATTACTATCGTCCCTTCTTTCACCAAAATCTTCGACAGGATCTTATACAACCTAATCTACCCCTTCATTAAGTCTCATGTAAACTTCTATCTCCTCGATGATCAACATGGCTTTTTGAATGGCCGCTCCTCTTCCACCAACTTAGTTAGTGTTCTCGATCATTGCTACTCCTCCTTCTCTAAAGGGCTTCAGTGCACCCTCCTATTCCTGGATATATCCAAGGCTTTTGACTCGCTGTCATTTTCAGCAATCGAATCCGCCTTACTGAGAAGCGGTATCTGCGGCAACGTTCTCAATCTTATCAGTTACTATCTCCGAAACCGATATGCGACAGTAAAAGTTGGCAGTAGTCACTCGAGGCCAGCCCATATCCGATCCGGTGTTCCCCAGGGCTCCGTACTTGGTCCCATTCTCTTCAACCTTACGCTCGCGCACATACAGGTTGAAGACAACCTTTTCAAGCTGTTCAAATATGCGGATGACATGGTTATCGTATTCAGCAACCCCACAACATCCAACCCCTCCTTACCCCTTATATCGGAGCTCCTATCCTCGCTCCACTCGCAGCTCAGCAGAATCGGCCTCAAACTAAATCCCACCAAAACTCGCCTAATGAAACTCTCCTCTGATCCATTCTGCTCTATCCCGGTTGCCAACTACCCCTTGATATAGAAATAATAGATTCGGCCAAACATCTTGGCATTCATTTCTCAAAATCCCTAGACTTCTCCCTACACCTTACACACACTACTTCCAAACTCTTCAAATGGGCCCGTCTGATCTGTTTTAAGACTAACAACCCCACTCTCCAACTCACGTTATTCAAGGTCTACGTTCTGCCCCTCATTTCCTACGCCAGCGAATTCTACTGTCCTCTCACCCTCGCCTCCTCGTATACTATTGAACAGGTATCCTCCAGATTTCTAAAGCGAGTCTTCCCGAAATGCCAAAATTATAGGGAACGCCTACTCCTGGCAAACCTTCTTCCGCTTTGGTTCACCCGTCACCTTCGAGTCATTTCTTTTATCCATAAGATCACAACTTGCTTACCACTCTCCAACTTTGCCCACCCAAGTCACCACTACGCCACACGTTCTAGTAACTCTTCTATCCAAGCTAACCATACCCCCACCATATTTAAAAAAATCTATCTCTTCTCCAAAGCCACTAATGTCTTCAACGCTCTTCCCACAGACATAAAGCTCCTACCCCAGCACGAATTCAAAAAGGCAGCCCATCAGTACTTCTTCAACAAACTTCTTTGTGATACGACCGATTGGAAACGAAACTGGTTCCTTCTCAATCCATAACATTTACTTCACCCCAGGCTATTCTCTTTACTAACTTCGGAGGGCGAAATCCCTCAGGCAGTCAGCTAATCTTCCACTTTACCTCTCTGGTCTTAATCTTTTCTTCTAGACTCACTGATACCACTTCTCAGCCCATTCCTGACCCCATCATATCCACGTTGTGGATACTTTACTACGTTTTGCTCATCCAATTCTTTTCTTTCTTGTTTCAGCGGAGGACCGGAAACCCAACAGCCCTACCGATCCACCAACGGTTCGCTTCGGACATCGACTCCCCCTGGTCTTCCTTCAATCACAACCTCGTTCTACGGATGCCTGCGACCCCTGCAAGACTCGCTCGCTTCAATCCTGCAGATTCCATCCATGTCCATGCTATGCTCCATCAACTCAATCTCCACGACAATGGACTCCATCGGTCGACGTCTACCTCCGGTCCGCCATCTTTTTTCGATCTCACATTCACCTAGAAGCTCTGATACTTCATGGACTATCTCCAATTGATCTTGTCTAGTCAAATGGAACTTCGTTTCTATTTATTTTTCACCAGATTGAACTATCTTGATGTTAATGATAACTTTTTCCTTCCCCAACCCCTCCCCCTGCTATTAAATACTTTGCTAGTCACAATTCCACTCACCTCCACATATCCTACCCTTGATTTGTTATTTCAATCGTCGGCCAGTTGGTCTTTGATGCCAAATAAATTTATTATATATATATATATATATATATATATATATATATATATATATATATATATATATATATATAAATATATATATATATATATATATATATATAATCAATTGGAGATAGTCCGTGAAGTATCAGATCTTCAAGGTGAATGTGCGATCGAAAACAAAGATGAAGATGAAAAGATGGCGGCCCGGAGGTAGACGTCGACCGATGGAGTCCATTGTCGTGACGATTGAATTGATGGAGCAAAGCATGGACATGGATGGAATCAGCAGGTTTGAGGCGAGCGAGTCTTTCAGGGATTGCAGGCATCCGTAGAACGTGATTGTGATTGAAAGAAGACCAGGAAGAGTCGAAGTCCGAAGCGAACCGTTGGTGGATCAGTAGGGCTGTTGGGTTTCCGGTCCTCCGATGAAACAAGAAAGAAAAGAGTTGGATGAGCAAAACGTAGTAGAGTATCCACAACGTGGATATAATGGGGTTAGGAATGGGCTGAGAGGTGGTATTAGTGAATCTAAAAGAAAAGAATAATACCAGAGAGGTAAAGTGGAAGATTAGATGGCTGCCTGAGGAATTTCGCCCTCCGAAGTTAGTAAAGAGGATAGCCTGGGGTGAAGTAAATGTCATGGACTGAGAAGGAACCAGTTTCGTTTCCAATCGGTCGTATCACAAAGAAGTTTGTTGAAGAAGTACTGATGGGCTGCCTTTTTGAATTCGTGCTGGGGTAGGAGCTTTATGTCTGTGGGAAGAGCGTTGAAGACATAAATGGCTTTGGAGAAGAGATAGATTTTCTTAAATATGGTGGGGGTATGGTTGGCTTGGAGAGAAGAGTTACTAGAACGTTTGGCGTAGTGGTGATTTGGTGGGCAAAGTTGGAGAGTGGTAAGCAATTTGTGATCTTATGGATAAAAGAAATGACTCGAAGGTGACGGGTGAACCAAAGCGGAAGAAGGTTTGCCAGGAGTAGGCGTTCCCTATAGTTTTGGCATTTCGGGAAGACTCGCTTTAGAAATCTGGAGGATACCTGTTCAATAGTATACGAGGAGGCGAGGGTGAGAGGACAGTAGAATTCGCTGGCGTAGGAAATGAGGGGCAGAACGTAGACCTTGAATAACGTGAGTTGGAGAGTGGGATTGTAAGTCTTAAAACAGATCAGACGGGCCCATTTGAAGAGTTTGGAAGTAGTGTGTGTAAGGTGTAGGGAGAAGTCTAGGGATTTTGAGAAGTGAATGCCAAGATGTTTGGCCGAATCTATTATTTCTATATCAAGGGGGTAGTTGGCAACCGGGATAGAGCAGAATGGATCAGAGGAGAGTTTCATTAGGCGAGTTTTGGTGGGATTTAGTTTGAGGCCGATTCTGCTGAGCTGCGAGTAGAGCGAGGATAGGTTGTCACGTGCCTTAAACAGAGCGTTCAACTTATTCGTCGAGTATACGTGTTGAATAGAGGTGGCGGAGTTATAGTGGGAGGATAGGATGTTATGGACTTCGGAAAAGCACGAGGAGAGATTGTTTGGGAGAAAGAGGTCCCTCCAGTTAACAGTGTCACAGAGTCGGCGGAACTCTTCCCAGTTGGTGAATCGTCTGAAAGATTGGGTGTCTTCTCGAGGGGTGAAGGATAAGAGAGGTAAGAGGAAGGATACCTGACAGTGATCAAGATTAGGGAAGATCTCCCGAGAGCGAACATCGGTCACCTCGTTATTGGAGAGTACACAATCCAGTTGGTTGTTCCCTCGGGTATGAAAATGCACTAATTGGTGTAGCAGGTTGTCCGCGAAGAGTCGAAGCAGTGGGTGACTTTCGGAAGCTAGATTATGCAAGTTAGTCATAAGGAGGTTGAGATCACCCACAACGACGTACCGATTGGAGTATAAAGAGAAAAAAGTAGATAGAAGTTGGGCCCCGTGTGTTTCGTCGATGAGTAAGATATTAGGGGGTCTGTAGACAACACAGGTAGATATGCTTTGGTTATGGATTTGTAGCTGAAACGAGAAAAATTCCAATCCTTGAGAGTTCGATGTCGACAAGCGTTTGGGCATAAGAAGGGATCGGACATAGGTAGCTAGTCCTCCCCCACGACCGACAGTTCTGTCGCTACGAAGGAACGTGTATCCATGAATGAGGAAAAGATCATCACAGTGGATGGAAGGGGACAGCCAAGTCTCAACAAGAACGCATATGTCAATCTCGTTAGAGGATAGAAAAGCTCGTAGTTGATTGATTTTGGGCGTAAGTGATCTGCAGTTGATGTGAATTGCTGAGAATGCTCTGTGGAAAGGATGGTTAGTCCGGGGAGGAGAAGCGTGTGGAGGCTTTCCGCTGGCGAGCGGAGCGAGATCGAGGGATGATGAGGGTGACAGACCGCTCGTTGACAAGGATAGAGTGGTCAGCGTCCATTTGGATTTCTTTCTTTTCTCCCGCGTTTATCAGGTGGGTGAGGCAGTTGGAGGGTTTGAAAGCAAAAGGGGGGCGAGATATCTGGGCTCGAGGGGGCACTCGGAATCTGCGTTGAGGGGCGAGCAGGGACAGAGAAAGATCAGGGGCTGGGACGCAACAGTCCAGAGTGGGGTCGATGATGGATTCAGTAAGGGGAGACGAAGTTGATGGGGCTGGGTCGAAGTCTTGTTTGGTCTTAGTAGACTTACGTTTTTTCGGTTTCTGGGTCATAGCATCCGTCACAAAGGTAACTTGTCGAGGGATGTGGACCTGGCGGACGAGCTTGGGGGAGAAGGTGCGTTATTAGGAGGCTTAGCGCGGCGTGGTCGGCCACGACGACGTGGTAAAGCTTGAGGTTGTGTGGGGGGACTGGTTGCGGAGTAAGGGCTAAAAGTGAGAGGAAGGCCTTCAAATCGGGAAGGTATCAGTAGGGGTGGACTGGAGGAAGGTGCATCGCCAAGGATTCCGCCGTGAACTGAGCGGCTTTTCTTTGGGTTGCTCCAGCCCGGAAAGGCGTGATGAGCTGGAGGAGGGGGGTGGTGTCCGGTTTATGGGTTTGGGCTTTCTCTAAAGTCCTCTGTAGCAGCGTGTAGTCTCGTTTTAGTTTGACTTTCCCGGATGTTAAGATGGGCGAGTGTAGTTTGAGATGACGAACCTCACCGTCAGACAGTCTTTTGTGCGAGGAGAGAATAAAGGCTTGACCCTTTCCCGAGGAGATCTCTTTAAGGTGGCTAAAGTTGTCCCCTATTTGACTGATGAGATCTGAGGCCAGATCGTCCTTTGAGAGTGGGGAGCGCGGAGACCAAAGAAAGAGGTTTCGCTTGTTGTGATTTCGCAGGGCAACCTCCCTGGCTACCCCATTCAGAAACGCATCCGCTTGACGCAACAAATGGGGCTGAACGGAGGAGACTGAAAGGTTGCCGGTCAGTGCTCCAAGTAATCCTGTGATGTCCGCCATTTGCTGTTGGAGATCAGAAATATTGGAGATAAGTTTTTGGGTGAGGAACGGGGAGAAGGGGGCTGGCGACGAAAGTTGGTTCATGGTGGAGTTAGATAGAAGAGCAGAAGTAATGTAGATTACGATAAAAGAGAGGAAAAGAATAAGTATTGATGAGCGAAAAAGAATAGGTATTAAAATGCAGAAATAAACGGGAAAATCGGGTGAGCTAGGAATAGATCCTTGATAACTGAAGGTAAATTCCAAAAAAATGAGTAGGTAGATTCCTGGTGTATCCTAGAGATGAAATCAGACAAGGAATCCCGAGAATCTGAAAATAAAAGCAAAATAAAACCCGAAATCCTTCGAAATTAGAGAAAAATGTTGAAAACCACAAGCACGCTCTCTCCGGTCGTTGCGTTCCACCCGACAAATTAATACTTTTAATTGTGCACGATTTCAGTTTTCTCGTATGCTGTACGTGACTGGTTGTAACTTTATTGGCCTGCTGCATTTATTTCATTTTCTCCATTTAACGGTTATCCGATTTCCACAATATATTCCTGCTAACACTGTCTTCTATTTTTTACTTCGAAATACATTGGAGACGTTCTGGAACAGGTAATTTAATAATTCTGTTTTTTACGTCTATTTCTTTCCAGATTATTTGTTCGGCTGTTTTGTAACGTGAAAGGTTTCACGTTCCGATTGCCTAAATTTAAGTATCAAATTAATAATTAAATTCGATCGACATGGAAGCTCATCTTAAATTTGAGGACACTAGCAAGGTAGCACAAGACATGGCAGGTATGAATTTAGCAGATATGAATGAAAATACAAGCTTATCAGAGTCTATTGTATAATTAGAGACTGATCACGATCTGGCATCTATGGGGAAATCAACACCAATAGGTTAGGAACCTCTACAATAGTCCCACATATAATTTTGCTTTCCATATATATGAAATGCGGTTTGATCCTCACTAGTCAATTTGCCGGCGTACTCTAATGAAAACACATTTTAAAAATACTCTAATGATGATCATGGAGGGACGATACGTGTCAGTGCGTTGCGACTGATGGTAGTTTTGTTATGTTGTTCGACGACTGGTTAAATAAAATGGGATTGGTGTTTACTTCAAGCTCGCAAACATGATTTAAAGAGTATAATCTGAGCATCGTATACTTCAGCAAAGGCAATTTACCCAGTAGACCGGTTTCATCCTTATCGGAAGCTGTTTTAGAAGACCATTTTAACAATGTTGCACTATTTCAGCTATTTTCAGGGATCTATTGTAGATGAAGAATTATTGGCCAGTAAACTAAGATAAATGAAGACTCTAATTATGCGGTTTACGAAAACCTCATTGTAACAGAGGTTTGACAAAACTAACTGGTGAATTAAGATGATCAAAACAGTTCTTTAAGAATCGTAGCATTAAGAATACTAATTCTATAAACGCACTACATATCGTTTTATAATTTCTGTAACGTACGCGTAAAAGCTGTTTGTTGCCAAATTTGTTTAGTTGATCACATATCACATGCACCTACCTCAATTTCATAAAAACTAGTTTACCGGTAATATTTCCAAAGCTTTGTAACGCCAAAATAAATTCTGTGAATGAAATAATGCCGACTTTATTAATATTCTCTTTAAGAAAACGTCTCCTTTATGTATAAAGAAAATAATTAGCGAAAATTTCCTTATTAATGTTTATGTAGTAGGTAGTCGTCATCTAAGAACTCCCCCAGGAACAACAGCTATGGCGAGGTTTTTATTCCTGCTCAACATCCGAATCCGAGAGAAATAAATATCTAACGAGCAATTTCGCTCTAGTTTACTTTAACAGTTGTCTTTTATTCCTGCTGAATCAATCGGCATCATGGAATTCCAAAACCAAATCATGTTCTAGTCGCCTTCAAATCAACATTTTTATTACACATGAGGCACTGTTATAACGTTTCCGAAAGTAATTCGCTTACTTGTTCTACATCAGTCCCCCTATAATTTTAACGATGTACAATTGCTAGTCACCGTAACACACAAATACACATTACTACTTTACATTTGTATTCTTACCGTTTTAATTGTCCGTATAGATGACCTCTGTTGCCAACTAATATTTACTAGTTTGGAATCTCCATTGGAATGATTGCTCTTTTTGGTTGAAAACTTTCCTCTGTGTTTGCTGAAGTCTTAAACAGGTGTCTGCTAATTACTACTTCAAGCCGGGAAAGTCTGAGGTCAACGATTTCGCTCATTCCGAAAAACGACACTGTCGATATGCTCTTTTAAGGGTCTTCATCCCAATTCCATCATCCGGCATTCGGTTGTGAACAGAAACATTTATAATGAAATATTTCTTTTTATTAAATCATGAACTAGTGTCGCTCTATTGGACGATAAACACGGATTTGTGACTGACCGCTTCTCCCCAATCACTGTTATTCCTTCATCTCTCAGAGACACAGATGCACTCTCGTCTTTTTTGATTTTTCCAAGGCATTCGTAATCGTCTCCATCTAAGATATTGAATCCAAATAATTAAGAAATAACACACACGGTCTCGTATTTTGATGAAGCAGTTACTAACTCCGGAACCGATCAACAACAGTAAAAACCGGCAACGGTCACTCGAGATCAGCCTCTATCCATTCGGCCTTTAATTTTCAATATAACATATTCACAGATTCGAGTTCAGGATAACCATTTCAAAAGCTTCTAAAATGCTACTGGCATGGTATTACTTCTTAGCCGCCATGCCACCCCGGCTCCCTCGTATTAGCAATTGCCCAGTTGCTATCATTACTGTAAGCCAAACTTGGCGAAACTAGCCCCAACATTGATCTGTATAGAACACGTTAAATGAAACGTGAACCCAACTCTATCAATTCTTTCACATATACTAGCCTCTCCGTAGATCGACTCCGTAAAACACGTAGGTATCACACCCCAACAAAGTCCCATCTAAGCTGAGCAAATAGGCTCGATTAATATGTTTCAAGGCACAGAACCTCATCCTCAAGTGTTCATCACCTGGGCTGCTCAAAAAATGCGCGCATACTGCACTAAACTGAAATTCGGAATCCTCCCGAGAATCATGATTGCAGCATTTTTTAAGAATCCATTCTAGTCGACACAGTCCTAGTCAAAGCTACCATTCTTTTCTATATTTACGTGAGACAGCTACAATCAGCAAGCAACACCTTTCCTACCCATATTGTATCGGCTCAATTGCTACATTTACTGATGAACAATTGCTTTTCACTGTTTGACTCGCTTATACATAATCCTTTTGGTGTGTACCGTCATATATTCAGTTGTCGGATCAGATAGCCTCCATAGTCGAATAAAAAAATTATTTTTCTATTTATTCACTTTTAAAGCAATAATCCGTTACATAGATGTTGTTTTGAAACGAAGATAAATTTTTAGGTTCTTAATTAATCTAATCACGCATTAATGTTCAGATCACTCATATAAACCTATCAGCTTATATTATTCTGAACAATTTCGGACTTATCAAATTTCCATGAGGATTCTCGGTAATTTCAACACACATGTTAGTCCACATAATTAGCTTAGTTTATTATCATCGTTTATAGACATTAAAACAAGAATATTCTTTTAACTCAAATACAAAATGACTTGACGTAGTACAACTTAATCACCGCAGCCTTTTAAAGAGCATCAAAAATAAAGTGCGGATGAATAGATCATACTGGAATACAGAAAGTGCTTAACTATTCATCTGCAGTGGAAATCAGGATATTTATAACCTGCATAAAATTATGAAGAAATACTAAAATAACCGCGACTTCCACCGATTGGTGCTTATATTAATTTCGCAGCTCGCATTTAAGGAATTTTTATCAATACTCGTGTAATTAATAATTGTCCAAATATATGTAACGAACGCTGCAAATTTTTTTGCGAGAGAATAAAAATTATATAACTGACAACTACTAGGAGCGAAAACTGAATATTGGATGTCTCATATCTTATATATCAGCTTTTTGGTCCCCGATAGGCAGTTGGCTGTGGTGTTCTTACGAAGGTCAGTGCATTACGCGCCTTTCAACAGTACATGAAGAGCACCTGGGCTAAGGTAAACAGTGAGAATATTCAGCGAAATACATGCTCTAACCTTAAAAGCAACTTTTTGCTTTCTACACATAATATGCGCTTGTTAGTGAGTAAATTTCGATTGAAGCAGCGTTTGAATTTTAATTTTTACTGTACAGTTCGACTTCTAGATCGATTAAGTTTTCACCTACTGCACCAATTTTCCAGTTTAACCACATTGGATGGCAACTATGCGCTACTCTTAACACAATAATAATAATAATACATTTATTTGGCATCAAAGGCCAACTGGCCCGACCATTGAAATAACAAATCAAGGGTAGGATATGTGGAGGTGAATGGAATTGTGACTAGCAAAGTATTTAATAGCAGGGGGGAGGGGTTGATGAAGGGAAAAGTTATCATTAACATCAAGATAGTTCAATCTGGTGAAAAAAATAAAAACGAAGTTCCATTTGACTAGACAAGATCAATTGGAGATAGTACATGAAGTGTCAGAGCATACTCATAGGTTTTTCCTCTATTAAACTTCTTCCAGAAAGCAAATATAAGGATACATTCGATTAAATTCTTTACCGTTTGTACAAACGCATAAGACTTAAAAAGTTAATAATTTCTTTATTTAGCAACAAAGTTTGGGTTGTAAGAATTGCATAAACGTGCTTTCAGCACTCTCATGTCAGACCTTCACCAAAAAATTTAGTTAAAATGTATAGGATAAAATCGAATAGAATAAAAGCTTGCGAAGAACCAAGATATTAATGTCCTGTGCATGATTTGCTGCCTTCAGTTGCGTGAATATATCGAGCCTTGTTTCCACAAGCAGTCCAGTGAAGCAAATGACAAGTTTTGTTAGAAGGCGAGGAAGAATGAGCACAATACAGTGGCAGTCAAATCTCATCGCCTTATTCTCTTGAATTTCCGTTAGAGTAGCTGAAATAGAATGAAGGGTTTTAGTAGAGCAATTACTGAATATCAAGAGACAATTGTAAGCAGTAAATATGACGATGGCCGTAGGTGTTATCTAGTCTATGACAGGGCGCCTAATGTTGAGTCAAAATGAAAAGAAACTTAACGTTCCGAAACTTGCGAAGAAGCTAGATATAGATATATCGTCAACAGAGCATTATGAATGCAGAAGGAACAAGTTGCGCTTCCATTCAGCATTTTCGCATAAAAATTTGTTAACTAAGTGCAGGTTAACCGCCTTTCTAAACTCACGCTGTGGTAAGTTTTGTTTCCGCATGTACTGCATTGAATACACTTGAAGCTTTGGAAGAGATGTTGGTGAGTGGTTTGATTGAATTGAGAGTTCCAATTGCGCGTGATATATGGATGGCTGAAATTCGACAGAGAACTGCAAGCTGCAACTGTATGAACGCGAGATAACATATAAATGTTGACTGAACCAGAGGTAGGAGATTTGCTAGGAGCAGGTGCTCACGATAGTTCTGACCATGAGAAGACAGGCTTCAAAAATTAAGAGGCGATATATTCAAAGCCATAGAAGTAGGCCAAGATGAGATGGAAATTAAATTCGTTCGCATAGAAAACGATGGATAAAATATAGTCATTGAATTAAGTGAGTTTCAAGTAGTATCTTGTGTCCTGAAGCCGATAAAACGGGCTCAACTGAAGATTTTTGTCGTGAATTGGCTAAGTGAGATATCTAATGATTTAGAAAAAGAGGTGCTTAGGTGATTAACGTAGTTAATCATCCCAATATCAAGGGAACAGTTTGCGGTAGGGAAGAGAGAGATGGAGTCCAAATCAAGTTGCACGAAGCGAGTTTTATCGAGATTAAGTTTGAGACCGATTACGCTAAGGTAAGAGTGCAGCGAAGAGAGTAGCTGAGAAAGCGTTGGACGAGGTTGGATTGCTGAATAGTTTTACCTTATCATCGGAATATTTAAACAGCTTGAACTGATTGTCCGCAATCGTTGCAGAAGTTTGAACTGTATGGAGCCAATTACGGAGCTCTGGAGGACGCAAGATCGGATGAGAGCTAATTTTGAATGAACATTGCCGACTCATACAGCCGTGTATTTGTTTCCAAGATAGAAACTGATATAGTTGGGGACTACCGCATACGTCATTACTCAATAAGACGGGTTCAATAGCCCAGACTGATACTAAGTCGAAAGCTTTGTAGATATCTAGAAATAGGAGAGTGGATATAGAACAGTAATTTACAAAATAGCTCAGATAGTCATCAGCAAAGCTGGATTCATCCGAGCCCGATAAGTTGATTGATTTTTGGATCTATGAGTCATTTGATTTTTCGACGCAGAACGTTTGCCTGTTGATCATATTTTTAATCCGATTAACAATATGTGAGACTGCGAAAGCGCAGGGCATGTGACGAAGTGCGTAATCTTGAGCTGCAGAATTAAGGTGGCAAATACTAATTAAAGGAAATGTTCATTTCAATACCACTACCCACGTAGTGTGGCGTCTGTTCAGTATTAAGAGATTGGGGATGGTTGGATGGAACTTTGAGTCCAAATGGGTGCCATATGAGCACCACCTAAAGGAAAAAAGACTAACCGAGTTACATTAGTTAGTATCTGAATGAAAATTGTGTGTAGTGTAGAGTGCTGCAGGATGGCTCCGTGGTTAGAGCACCAGTTTCCGAAGCAAGTGCCCAGGCTCGAACCCTGTCCGCGGCAAATTCTGGTCAGTACGTGATGAGTTCCAAATAAGGACGAAACCGGTCTACTGGATGAATTTCCTTTTCTACACTAAAATTCTTAGTTTATACCGACAAATGTATGTACTTAATGGGTCAGGTGTTTATATGAAGTGCGCAACCTTGATTATAGTAAATAAAGTTTAATGTCAAAGAAAATGTATCGAGAAAAGTAGCTTAAAAATTTCCATTACTTTGCTGTGTCTAACAATAGTAGATGTTTTTCTGATTTTGAAATAATTTATCTTAATGACATTTTGGCCAGAGGTCATGCAAATCGACACCAGTTTCCATCATTCATCACTATATAAATGTTTCATTGAGTTCATGCCTAATTTTTTTCGATTTAACGTTTTTCGCCACACACACACACACACAGAAGTTTTTGGTCTGAGTATTAACCACACCTTGCTAGTCAATCTGGCAAATGAACATAAACCTTGGCGATGGTGCTGAGTTGGTGGCATCTCATAAACTCTATAGCCTATAGTCGGTTGTATGAGCTAGGAAATGGCGTTGACTGGCTTTGGCGGAAAGAGATCAAGTATGTGTAAAACGTATTGCATGCTTCTGCTGCTGTTCAAAGCTTCATTACTAGATAGGACTAGTTAACAAAATTTACTTTAATTCCTTAAAACACACTACTTAGTTTATATTGGTATGCATATATATATATATATATATATATATATATATATATTGGTCTTGAAGCCAAACTCGCAATCTTGATTTAAATAATTGTGATCATCGCCCGCACAATCAGTGATCGTTTAAAAATATGAAAATGTATACATGCTTGAATATAGGTTAATATTCTGTTTACGTGTATGCATTTATTTGTTTGTGTGGACACATTTAGATACGCCCGTTTCAATTCATTTCAAGATATGCATGCATAAACCTTTGAACGATTAAAATATTTATCTCTGACTACTGTGAATAATGGCCTTAGCCCTTACCAAACCAGTATTGATTTGCAACCAAATGTTTGGGAGTACGGAAAATCTAAGATATGGAAAGTTACGACATATTTCCGTGAACTACGTCGAAGTCATTTCTGCCCTGAAAAGAAGTCTTGGAGCGGTAAAAGTTGATGGTGAACGCCGTCAGAAAACTACGCCGAACAGAAAAGTACCCCAGTAAAAATCTGATAAACTGAAAACGTAAATAATTAAATATGGCACCTGAATTTGAGACTGAACGCAACACGCTACGACAACGATATTAACTTTTTCAATGACACTATGAGATTTTATCTGGTTGTGATGAATTAAATTTGTCATCAACTACATCTTGACACACTTTTCATCGATGAACATCACGCAGAAGCGAATGCGAGAGCGTACTACGAATGCTTATTCAATATGATAAAATTCCTTTGGTTTACGGAAACCGATTACAACTTTGCTAAAAGTAACAGCTCGCAAAAACGCCCGTATTCTAGGCAGTAATCCTTCAGACCTCGGCCATTGAATTGAATAGCCTTAAATTTAACTTGTTGGTGCGGCGTCGAAAGAAAAAGCCGATTTAAATTGTAACAGAAGCAATAGTAGGAGACAAGTGTTCGACTTCGGAAGCACATTGAAATGGTTCCAACCCAGGAGAAACATTCAGCCAAACAGAGACACTATACTGAACAAGTCAAAGTTTAGATTTAAAGCCACTGATAGCTTGAACGGTCATGGATGGTGAGACGTGAAACCAGTGCGGGCTCGCGGTGCCGACGTGGCTAACGTCGATGCCAATTAGCAAATCGAGAGAAGGCCCAGGTAATCGTCTGCAAAGATCATGTCAGACTTAATGACGTTTGTTTGAGGTTAACCGGAAAGCGGGAAAGCCATGGATTCGTAAAGAGCAAAAAATTATCACGAGTTATTATTTCAGTGCAGTTTATGGCATCACGTAGTCGTCTAAGCACTTCACTAACATTGAAACGTCTGGATGTTTATTGTATCCTTAAAGGTAAGGATGAGAAGGGACAGGTAATGTTACTTTGCAGTGATAAAAAAATAAGAAAAATCTCTCGGCTCTAGACAATAAGCATTTATTTATTGAGGACACCGTCGTGATAATTGGTGCATTGTGTAGGAAATTGCACGTAATTATTCTGCAAATTTGCTTGCAAACAGGCGCAATGCGGATTGTTGTATTATGTTAAGTTGTGCCAGTTGGCTTGACGGAGAATGACATCACCAAAAACAATGTGCTAACGAAATGGTTGTGTAAAAAGTGGATACATAGCGATAATGTCCATAATATTTCACAGATGTAGTCAAAATTTAGTAGAAACAATACGAAGATATAGACAACTCCATATAGAGAATATGTTTCATGAGCAAAAGGAAATTTAATACATCATGATGTAATACCCATAGAGTAAAGTTAATTACACGAACCGATGCTGGAATTTAATTATATCAAAATAAGGTGGTGAGTAGAAACGAAAAAAACTAAGCGAAAATCTCTCATCAGTGAATTTATTTAAACAATCAATCACTCAAATTATCATCAGAATCAGAGCACTGAATGGTATCAGCAGCGATATTCTCGGATAAGATCTTGTTCAGTTCATCTTTAAAAGCTATAATTTTATCGGCAAGTTTGAGGCAATCTATACTATCAGATAAATCAAGCTTATGCGTTATTACTTCTGTATCACCGCTTTTCAGGACAACCTGTCCGGAACATAATATTTCCATCCCAATATAATTAATGCATGATAGAAATGGACTTTAATACTTCTTATTTGAACGAGAACCTCATGATCTATTAAATAATATGAACATAGAAATTTCTAAAATATAGGAAATATATTTACATTAGGTAGGAATAAAAATATAGCATGACTAAATAAGGTAATAAACTAAAATAGCTATGTACATTATGAGGAAAAATAAAAAAGCGCAGTTTTTTTTTATAAAAGCTTGCACAATATTGTGTAAACGCCCCAACTTCAAGTAAATGCCGAAGAAGTTACAAACTCGGTTAGAGTGCCATAAAATAGAGTTAATACAGTTGAAGGCCCTTAACAGAGCCGGACTTGCGTTTTCTGGCAAAATGGCGAAAAGTGTTGAAATCCCCAATCTATTCGAGTCTGAAAGCCACATAGATGCCAGATCGCTTGAAGTCCGAAAATTTACAGTAGAGTCTGATAGGCTCATATTACCGTTTACATCTCCTAGGTTCAATTCTGCAATATCCTGCACTAACCTACTTGTCTCCTCCAATTTATTATCTTTACCCATGGGTAATTAGTGTACCAATAAAATCAACAATTAATGTTAGGCAATCGGAATGCGAACGTTGTTTCTTAACAATTCCCGAACAAATAATCTGGAAAGAGATATACGTGATCAACAGAAGGAATCAAATTACCTGTTCCAGAACGATTCTTCTCAATATTATTATATATTAGAACAAAAGCAATTGATGGAGTAAAATATTTGATGAAATGTATTCGTCTACTAGAGAAAATTGTAAAAATGCAGCAGACCAAAATAAATAAGACCAGTCAAGGTGCGTGTAAACGCCCCGGCTTCAAGTAAATGCCGTACGACGTTACAAACTCGGTTAAGGTGCTCTGAATAGAGATTAGTTACTGATATAGGGGCCCTTAAGAGGGCCTGGTAATGCGTTCTCTTGAAGTCTTCAGAGTTGAAGATGTCCTAGAGCCTTGGGTGGACTCTGGTTGAGTTGTCGCTCCCGTGGTTGAGCTGTAATCGCGTTGTGGATGGTGTCCTGCAGGTCCTGCACTCAATTGGCTCGTCTCTCCGGTATCCCGCAACAAGATGAGTCACGGATGTAGTTAGTTGTTGGTGAAACTATCAAATCACCAGCGTAGGTATTGACAGCCGACAGAGCGCACACGTATTGACAGCCGACAGAACGCACACGCGTGAAGCAGGTAGAAGGCAAATGCCACAACTGACTTGCATGGTAAATTACCGTGCTTAAATAGCATGCAATATGTGTACTTGCATACTATTGGTTAAACGTGGTTAAACGTGGTTAAACGGCAAGTTTCGCTTTTTTCTCATTGGTGCAACGTAAATAAATTTGAATTTAATTTACGCAATATGTCGGCGATTGATTTGTGTCGTTACAACACTTTCCTCTCTGAAAAAAAGAAAAAAAAATTCCTCTCTGCGAGGCTAGATAAGAAATGCATGGCAGAGTTCGAACCAAGTTAAGCAAAAATATGATGAACCATAAGTGCTGGGCTTAAGTATGCTTGTTGGTTGCTTCAACAATGATATGATGCCAAGTAACCACTAGGAATTGCTACACAAATTGTTAGCTCTAGTGGCCGGTCATACCGCGTGAGGCAAAATAGAGCAGTGCAAGATTTGGGAGCCGCAGCGTGAGGATTTCGAGGTAAATCGCCTCTGAAGTTGCCAGGTTTAAGTTAAAACCTAGGCAGGCTTGGATCGTCGTCAATGTGTTTGTATACGACCAAAGGAGCTAGAGTGTGTGCTCGACGTTGTGGTCATGACATTTGTAGAGTGGTCTTTGTGTGATTAATGAAGTTGAGATATACAACGAAAGTGGCCTGTACCATGATATGAAGCTGATAACTACTTAGTGTTGCTACACGAAAGCGTTAGCTCTAAGTAGCTGGTCATACCAAAATAGGCAGTGTGATGCTCAGGTGTGAGCCATACATTATAATGTAAAAATATATACATGAAAATCAAAGGTAACTGCATAAAAAATATGTACTCGAGCATTGCCTCAGAGATGGCATAATACCAAAGAACTGTTCAAAAATGCTACACAATTGTTAGCTAAGAACAGCTGGTTATGCCACGTGAGACAAATACGAAAATTAACGTAAGGTTAAAAAATTTTATAGTTAATGTTAATGTTTAAAAAAAAATTAATTACGCGTTATACAAAGCAGGTTATTGAGATTGTGGGCAGACGGAGCCTGAGACGTGTGTAGAAGGTTGAACGCTCTCAGGATCAGGCGGTTCGATAGACGGTTTCAACCTGTCTATGCTTACTGATGTCGGTGTCGCGCCTTGCATACTAATGAAGTATTTTGGTTGTCTGAGCAAAGTCGGGTAAGGACCGCGATATATTTGGTTGTAGTGGTGCAACAGCAGTATCGTTGCGAACGAGTACTCTCTTGCAGCTGTGGAGCTGCGGGCGAACGAAGACTGGACGAGGCATATGTCTCGGCTGCTGTTCAGACATGTTACCGAAATGAAGTCGGAGGCGGGTAGCTTCGTCTTGTGGGTCATCCTGTGCGGGTAGTAGACGTGGGAGCTGACTAGGCAGGCGTAGATCCATGCCATACAAGAGTTGGGACGCAGACGTTTTAATAGATTCACGAATACCGAAACGCATGACAAGTAGAATTAAAGGTAGAGCATCGACCCAGTTGCTTTTAATGGACGAGGATAATGAAGCCGCTTTGAGTTCCATATGCATTCTCTCAATCATACCGTTAGCTTGGAGATGGTAGGCAGTCGTCTGGCTTAAGTTGCATCCCAAGTACCACAAGGTGGTTTTGAAACGATCCGATGAGAAGCAAGTGCCTCTATCAATGATGACCTCATTGGGAACACCATAATGGGATATACATGAGGATATAAAACCGTTATTTACTTCATTTGCAGAAATGGTGCCAAGAGGTTGTGCCACAGGCCATCGTGTAAATCTATCAATCATAGTTAGAAGGTAGCTGAAACCTTGAACCTTTGTCAGATGAACTAAGTCGATGTGGACGATGGCTAGGCGAGAAGAAGTTCGAAAATTTTGCAACTTAGAACGAGTGTGTCGTGTGATCTTGTTTTTCTGACAAATAGCACACACGGAGACCCATCGTATAACTTTCTGCCTAAGTCTGTGACGCCAGAAACGATCTGTGAGAAGTCGGACAGTCGCTTCGCTTCCTGACTGAGAAATTGAGTGAATTGAATCGAAAACGTTTCTCTGAAGACTGAGCTGCGTACCCGTGAAGTAAACAATTGGTAAGCTTTCCCAGAGACGGCATATGAACTTGGTTAGATGACGGGCTAGTGATCTTTGAATGTGAATGTCACCGCACTGTTCCGTTAGCAGGTAGGATGGCGTTAGTGCAGGTTCACTGAGTGTCACGGAGTTGACAGTGAATTGCAACGGGAAAGGTAGTTGTAGCAGGACGCTTGGCCTGGAAAGAGCATCTGAAATGAAGTTCTGTTTGCCCTTGCCGTGAAAGTTGTCAAATTGCCATTCACTTAGATGTGAAAGCTGTTATTTCACTCCGGCAGGGTACTTAACGAAAGATGAAGTTGCGTTTCGAAGTGCGCTAAATAGTGCTGCATGATCTTTGAAAATAACATATCTGCTACTGCCAATGATGCTGATAAAATGGTGCACTGCGTCGTGGATGGCGAGAAATTCTCGACCGAAAGTGTTGTACCTCGTTTCTACTGGTTGGAGAGTACACGAGTAGAAACTCATAGGCTTCCGGACTCCGTCGATCTCTTATTCCAAAGTGGCTCCGAAAGCAAATTCAGAAGCATCTGTCGTGAGTAGAAGAGGTCATTGAAAATCTGGATGCGTTAGCATTGTGGCATTTGTTAACGAGTTGATGGCAAGTCGAAGTAATTCCTCGTCTGCGGATGACCATGTAATGATGGAATTCTTGCTAAGTCCTTTTTGATTCCGCAGGTGCCTGAACAAAAGATAAAGTTGTCTTGAAAGTACCGGAAGGAACTTATGATATTAATTTTATACTCGCTAACAGTCTTCGGTGACTTGATATTCCTGATTGAATTCGCCTTTGACGGCAAAGGTTGAATACCTTATCGCGTGATATGATGCCCTAAGAAGTCCACCGATGTAGTTGCAATCTGCGTCTTGTCACAGTTGATCTTGAGTCCGTGGTTGGATAAGCGTGAGAGGACATTGCGTAGATGCTTGCCATGAGATTCTCATTCTGGACTGAAAACCATTATGTTATAGAGATATGACATACAAAAGGCAGAGTTGTCGCGTAGTATGTTGTCCATGAATCTCTGAAAAGTCTGTGTAGCACACGTAAGTCCAAAAGGAATGTAAAGATATTCAAAAAGGCTAAATGGAGTGATGACTGCAGTCTTTTCAATATCCTCTGGTGCTACCGGGATGTGATGGTAGGCTTGTCTGAGTTCAATCACTAAGAAGAAATTACTGCCATTGACTGTTTCAAGTAAGGTGTTAATATTTGGAATAGGATATGCATCAGATTTTGTCACTAAATTTAGCTTACGGTAATCTCCACAGGCTCCGTACGATCCGTTTGATTTGGAGACTAAGTGCACTGGTGACGCCCATGAACGTTTTGATGGTCTGACGATTCTCTCTTCCAAATGCCTAGAGAATTCCTCTTGGGCAGCTTTCAGTTAAGCAGGGACCTGTGGTCGCTTCTTGAGTGCAATAGATTGTCCTTCTGTGACAAAATGGTGCATAGTGCTGGAGACCCGTAGCTCTGACTTGTTAAGATCAAAAAGTGACTTGTATTTTCGAAGAGTTGCTAATATCTTTGCTGCATGATGCACTGGGGTTGGCTGAATGACCTGTAACGCCAAACGCTCAGAGGCAAGTGTCCAAAAACTTTGCTCAAGTCCGGTCGAGGGGTCGATGATCTTTTGATTTGCAAGATCAAAAATGAGCTGAAATTTCAAAAGGAAATCAAGGCCCATTATATTGTGTGAGACCTTGGTAATGATGAAGTTGTGCGTAAATTTACGCCGTAAACCTATATTGAGTGTGCGATACCGGCAGCATAAGTAGGTATGGGCTCTCTTGTAGCTGTTGCGAGAAGAACGCCTAGCGTCATCTTGGCCATTGAATCACTCTTGAGAACTGTGACTGCTGCACCGTGTCTACGATGAATTATTCGCCAGTTCTGAAATCAAGAAGGTACAGAAATTCGTTGGGCTGCTTGGCCGGGTCATGCAAACAAGTAGGCTGGTGATTGCGACCGGCGTTGTCCGTTTGGCTCTCTATATGGAAAATTCGGCGTGGACGAAAAGAGTCGACAGGAATGTCGGATTGTAACTGATTTCTTCCCTGTGGCGCCGTTGATGGCGTTGATGCGCAGAAAGTACGGTCTTCTTCTTTCTGCTCCAGACGTCTCCCGAACCTGATGCACCACTGCGCCTGTGTTCCTCTGTCTTTCTCGTCAACTGTGGAAATTGACACACATTCGGAAATTCTTCGGAACGACAGAGACAGACTTGACATGAATAAAAAAACTTCTGGTGATTTTAGAACCAGTACTTTTGGGCATATCTGTTGAAGGATTGCGGGGATCTTGATGGCCGCCTACCGTTATAAGTAGTTTCGGGAATGAATTTGGGTCGAGCATTCACTTGATTTAGCTCGGATTTCGTTATGGCCAATCCTTCTAGAACTTTAGCCATGATCGCTAATGTCCTCTCTAAAGAGGAGAGCCTATCATCCTGCGGGGTTGGACAAAAGGATTACGGATTCATCTTGGGTTCCAAAACCCTATATAAGTGATCTATATAGGAAGTGTTTGGAAGCTGTCTGGCGAATAGTTTTAATGATTGTGGAAGATTGTTAATAAACAAAATTTAGGCTCATGGTCAGAAATATTGGTTATATACCAACGTTTCCGTAATTACCTTAAAATCTCGATGTGGCCAAGGTTTGGCATGTCTAACTGTGCGGATTTATTTATTATTTGCTCGGATACTGTGGGCCCCAGCATGGATTATACTTTAATTTTTAGGCCCAAAATGGGATAAGGTAGCTTTTTAATGGCCTGAAGCTTTGGATAAATCCGTCGCTGCAATTCAGAAGATAGTTTAGCAAAAACCTTTGACAGATTTTGATGATTGTCATAAACTGGAAACTGGGAAACACAATCTTCCGCAGTTGAACATGTCGAGCACGTACAGTCGATGTCCATTCACATATCACCAAGATGTACAGTTTTGTTCGTAAGAAAATTGAATAGAACATATACCCAAAAAAATTCTTCAGAAGACCACGACTTTAGAAAGATATAATAAAAACCTTCCATCTTAAAAATATATACCCAACAAAATTCCCCAGAAGACCACGACCAGAGTAAAAACGTATACATAAATATTAATTGAAATGAAAAGGAATGTCAATTTTATTTATACAAAAAAACAGTACAGTACTTCGTATCCTGGCGCGTTTGCAAATTTTGTTAACTCCCCAGCTTCAAGTAAGTGCCGTACGACGTTACAAAGTCGGTTATAGTGCTATAAATACGAAGTTTGTACTGTTGATGGGGGCCCTTAACAGGGCCGATCTTGCATTCTCTGGCAAAGGCCGAGAAGGTCCGTAAGTGTGATGTTGTCCAGAAGTACTCCTAGACTCATGTAACCAGCTCGGGTTGACTTGGGTTGTGGTTCCTTCCGCTGTTGCGTTGTAATCTCGCTGAGTAACTTCGTTGAAGTTCTGCTGTCATTGACTCCTCTCTCTAGTTGTACAGCAACAAGTTTGGCTTGGTTGATATTGTCAATGTTGGTAATGCAAGGCCAAAAATCAGCGTATGTGAAAGGTGGCAGACAGCACGTCCGAGATACGCACAGCAGAAGGCAAATGCGACAACTGAATTGCATGGTAAATTCACAATGCTTAAATGGCCATGTTATAGCCATATATGGCTACTTGCGCACTATTGATTAAAGGCAAGTTTCTCTTTTTTCTCATTGGTGCAGCGTAAATCGAATTGAAATTAATTTACGCAATACGTCGGCAATTCCTTTGTGTCGTTACAAGTATAATATCATGTATATATGCGTATTTGTGCTTACTAGCGACTCATAGTTAGGAGCCACCAGTAAGCATAATAATATTAGTATGTTTGGTCAAGTAACGCGGGTTAATTAGACGGTAGAACCTCTTATACGAATGAATATGCTAGAAGAAATGAAGGTAACTTTAAATAACCATTTCGGCAATGTGACAAAAAAGCCAACCCACAATACATATTATTTACTGAGACTGCAAAGTTTAACAACAAATTTGTTGTTCAGATACCAAACTTGAATAATGTACTAACACAGAGGTAATTCCGATAGATCAAATCTCATCAAAATTGAGAATTAAAAATAAAATATGAACAAATATTACTCTAGAAAATCCATGCACACTGGTTTCGATCAGAATCAGTTAACAAATATAGTGATACACAGAAATTCCTGCGATTAAATAGATAAAAGTTATTTAGTTTTGCTGCGGATAATTATTGTTTAAGCAATTCTATATTAGTTATTCATACTTAATATTAATTATTTAAAATAGATCACTACAATAAGCGACCGCGCTACCGAAGTATGGAAGCAGGTGTTTTTCTGCAGAACTAAATAGTATTGTTGAGACTCGTGTAAAATAAACTACGTCAAACTAACAGATGGCAAAAACCGAAACCGATGGAGTGTACGTACACTCTTTTTATATTGAACTTGGAATGGTCTATCACGAATGACATTATGAAATAAATATCTTTGTCTCATGGCTTCAGTTTTGCTGCATTAATTTGAAAATTAGAATTTCTAATACTAAAAATATTTTAAAAAGGCATTATAAATCTATTAAGACATGAAAAAAATAGAAACTACAGAGCTTACCTTGCTCTAACAAACGATGACTGTATGGAAGAAATTTTTATGATTGTTGATAAATAGAACAAACTTATAATACAAATAAACAAATGTAAATTAAGGACGATTTCTTCGGAATCCATGTTTGTGAGCTTAATAAAAACATCAATTCAATTTTAATTAATCAGTCCCATAACATAGCAAAAAAACCGTCCGTCACACGTAATGGCGCGTTTAGATCTTCCAGGATCATCATCGGAGCAAGACGGCAAATTAAATATCCATGATCAAATCGTAATGCATATATTAGGAAATCACAATTATATTTGTGGCTCTGACCACTAATTGCGTTGCCTATACATAATGTTCGTGACTACATAGAAATTGTGCTGCCAAAATGTCCAGTCCAGCACAAAATATGGGAAATTACTAGGGGTGAATACCGAATAATCCATTGCGTTTCCATCCTAGCTAGTGAGTTTTCTCATCTTACTATGAAGATCATCATGAAATTTCAAAACGTGCCAATAAATAGAATACGATTATCATTACTCATAAATATTTTCTGAAAACTGTTGTATCATTCTTGCTACAGGTGTTTTTCCTACCGCGCTAATGCCAGTTCGTAAGGGTCGTATTCATGCAACTTTATTCCCAATGGTATTCGCGATGTCAAAAAATGTGAGTTACGTAAATTTTGGACGTTTATTCCTTTGTTTAGCTTTTTGGTGTCATCTTCCATCCCGATACATATTGGAATGCAACGATCAAAAGATACAATACCCAGTGTCAGTTATTCTAGTGACTATTTTCTTGATCATTCTTTGTAGTAATGCAAATCTCACTCGTTTATTTGTAGACATGCCATGGGAGCTACGATCGGAGGATCCCTGACATTTAGACCTAACAGATCCGAACTTGATTGGAGTTAGATGATATGTTATATAAAAACGCCCACAATCATCTAGACTGTGCTCTCCACCGGCTATTTTTTTATACTTATGTTACAGAAAGACTGTTAAGCCGATTTATTTTCTGAATAATACTTTATGCAAACACGTAACCATGCAGTCTACTGAACAGAAAAGTATGCATCATTCTGCGTCTAGACGCCGTATATTGGAAAAATAATGTCAACTTTATCAATTTCGCGGGCAAAATATTTATGCATGCGTATAGACTGAATAACGAAATAAACTCTCCAATATTGCGATAATCGCTCCTTTCTGCAGAAATACGTAGCTGTGCCTTTAGCTCTAAACTGAGTATCTATGTGTGATATCAATCACTTTAGCAACCAGATGATTTCACTTTGCGCATGATTTTTTCCTCCGATGTCAACGACCACTATTTCATCTGCTTTGATTCATATAAGACAACAATATGCGAGCCACAGTTGTTAATCAAATATGAAGATACATATTTTAGAATAATTGACCAAAATATATTCATACCCGCGCCGACCGCAAACATAAAATTTTGTATTAGTACACATCCAAATCGAAAAATAGAACAGTGTTGAAATTAGCGATAGACACGTAAGCGGATCTCACCGATTTCCGGATACTTTCTTTTCCTCAAAACTAATTAAATTGCTCGTTTCCTAACTCCACGAATATTCCTAGTTGTCCTTCCATCAAACACAGAGGAGCCTGAATGAAAACTAAACCCGTGTTGGCTCTTGTAAGCAATTTGCATGTACTACAGTATTTCGTATTTCTGAAGTGCCTGTACAGAGTGACTGCCTATCTACATCTTCATATAGTAAATTTTGAATGGTTGTCCAGGGCGAGCTTCAAATGTTGAGTATCCAAAATTGGCGTTATCGGGTTATCACTTTTCACTGTCAGATTTGCAATGATCTGATTGATTCCCATCTTAAAGTACGCATCATGATTGTCTTCTTATGGGCTGGCTGCGTATTCGTAAATTTCTTTCAAAGGCTTCAGCGTCGTTCAAACTAACCGCCGGAAATGAGGTACAATCTAATCTTTGTTGACTCGCAACTTTTCGATTTGCAATTTCGCGCACAATCATCTGACCTCTAATTACGTATACTCAGTATAATGAAGAAAATAGCATATTTAAGCAGACATATGTTTTAGGAAAAAGCGAATTTTGCCTAGATGGTAAGACCTATTTATACAATACCTAGAAATAAGGCCGAATTGACACTTAATCAACACATACTCTAGACAAAATAAATTTGATGGTAAGGCGACATACAAAAACAAAACTTTGAAAGGTATATAGGATAAAGTTTACATTGTATTTCATTGGTTAAAGATGTTATTAACCAACATTGTTATTCTCGCAACGCCAAAATCTACTCCAGAACTTTAACGCTAATATCGTTGGGCTCCCTAAGCCAGTATAGTTAAAGACGTTTGGACCGTTGCACGATTATGTAGCAATTAAATATCAAAAGAGATTTGATCGCACCTCATTTCCAGTGGATAATATAAGCGATGTTGAAGCCTTCGGAAGAAAGGGACGAATCCTCACCAAGCCAATATAGAAGATAGACGATCCTTTGTGTCTGCTATAAACTCATAGAGCGATTTGTGATAATTTAAAATATGTTGACCATGGCAATAGTGGCTCAGAGGGATCAATTCTGCTTTTTGTTTGTGAATGAATCAAGGCAACATCGGTTAATGCCGTTGAGGCCAATCAATGAGAGGTCATTACGCAGTTAAGATAACCAGATGTGAGTTCGACTCCTTTGAGCAAATTTAATCAAATCACGTGTTATGTCAATTGAAAGTAGCTGTGTTACTTATCATATGAATTTTTGTGCGGTGCCAGCTTCATATTTTGCAATGCCGCGTTTTTCGTACGCAGGTTTTTGCTTTGCACTAACTGTTTCACAAAGATCCAATTTATCACAATTTTAAAGGATGCATCAGTTTAGTCTTCGATCGGACTGGGAGCGTATTCGTTCCTTTCTTCCGAATGCTTCAACACCGTTCATACTAACCACTGGAAACGCGGTTCTATACAATCTTTGTTTACTGGCAACGTTTCGATGCGTTCTGTCCAGCACCATCATGAAGGCCACTATGCACAGCACAATATTTACAAAAGAAGATTTAAGCAAATGTGGGGAACCTCGTTCCAAAATCGTTCTATTTATATTTTATTTTTTTGAGTCACCAATGTTTTTAAAAGAAGAATTTGTCATAGTATCTAAACTGTATATATGTATATGCCTAGCGCACATGGAAACCCTCACTCAATAACTATGTATATATATATATATATATATATATATATCCGCATCTATCTGCAATTAGCAGACCAATCCTTAACTCAGTATATTTGCAGATACCTCAAATTCCTTGTATATATAATCTAGTCTCTTCAGCAGAATGTTGTAGGGGAGAGAGAAAGTATCGAACATTTTTATAGCTGTAATGTTAGGATGTAACGGTAATCAAAGTTAAAAGTTTAAAACTGATAAAACGAAAAAACTTGAATGTCAATTACTGTTTTATTTTAAGCGGGGAACTGTAATGTACGTAATTGCGTATGAGGTTTTGCGCACCTAGTAACAATTTTTTTCAAATATGACAGCAATTTACCTAGATGGGAAGAGGGTGAGTGTCCGAGCGACGCTTAGGTCAAGAATAAAGACATAAATAAAGAGAAAGTATGGAAAAACAAATTGTCTTTAAAACTAATAGTAAGCACGCTGTGAAGTTAAACAACTCATAGAATAATTGCATATGAATTTACGTCCATCGAAAATAAAATAAATAATTATATTAATACCCCATATATATATGTATATATATATATATATTTATATATATATATATATATTGTAGGTGTTGAGGTTATTGTATGTGGTATTGCGGGGTAGCTGTTTATTTAGCGATTCTATGCTATTCCTACATATGCCTGGTAGCTGACGTCAAAAGAAATAGGTTTCATGGGACGTGCTCATCATCAGTCTCATTATAATCTAGCTGACGTCAGACTCCTTTTCCAGTGTCGTGATGTGAGAAGGCTAAGTCAAATTATCATACATGTATTATGAACAAGGTTGCAAAGTAAATTAAAATTCACTGTTAGTCAAAATTGACCGTGCTCAAGACGACAAAAATATAAAATTATTGTTACCACAAAGTTAATATAAAGGCACAAAGCAGTCAGTCATTAATAACAATAAAAAATCCAAAAAAGTTGAGTCACTGATAAACATTCTTTAGCACACAAAATATAAATCCTGGCTTTTGTATCTATAATACAGTAATCCACTGCATGCTACCGGCGTATTACGCGCAGGTGTGTTCCTATTATTGTTACAAAAATCCTATTAATTACAAATAAAATTGTAGAAGTTGAAGGAAATATCAATTAAACTGCTTGAAATTCACAGAGATTGTTTCTAGAGTTAAGAAAATATATCTAAAAACCAAAATAAGCTCTTATGTAATCTATATATTTATATAAAAAAAATATATATATATATATATATATATATATATATATATATATATATATATATATATTGATAGTTTCTAATTTCACCATTTTTAAAATGTAAGAACAAAACAACGTACTCCATGGAATAACATTTATTAATAAATCTTATTTCTACCAGTATCTACAGCCATTGTTCTGGATTCGTTAGTATATTCGTTCATCCAATCCCACTGTACATTTGTTGTAACCAATCTCCTTTTCGTTATTCTAGCCTTTGTTTTGCGCAATTTAGACCACTACTTTTGCGCAATTTAGACCACTCCTTTTGCGTAACGTCATTTGGTGTGTCATCGCTTTCATTGTAATTGTGTCCGTAATTGATGTATGTGTCGTATTTTGCGAAGCGTTGGCTATTTTTAAAGGCATGTCAGTTATGTCTTTGTTCCAGTCCAATTTAATTTCTTTTTTAATTATTTTCTGCACGTTTAAGCAAAGCTTCAGCTTATTAATTGCAATATCTTCAAAAGCCAGAATCATTTTCTCTGTTTTTGCTTTGTAGAGAACTGCAAAATTGTTACTACTAACAGCATGACCTGTGAGTAGTACATGTTCGCAAATTGCTGATTTTTGTGCAGGAGCTGCACCCCTCTTTAATAGTTTTTGAGAGAGATGCTGATTTATTCTAGTTTCGAGCCTCTTTTTTGATCTGCCGATGTACTGAGCGTTGCAGTACATTGAAATTTGTATACAGACAAAGGTGTTGACGTCACAGAGAGGCTATCTTTTTCATTCGTGCGCATCAGTTTTGTTGTGTTGAACACCACTCTCACCTGTATTGATGGAAACTGTGCTTTTGTCGCTCGAATTACTTTTCGTTTGAGGATTTCCGCTGGAAGATCACCTCCAAAGGGAACACTAAGCGTTACTATCTAGGGAGTTTGATTTTCTTCCAAATTGGCCTCGATTTTGTTGCGTTGCCTCAAGTTGTATTCGATGAACCAGTCCGGATAGCCGTTATTTCTCAACGCTTCGCGAAGCAAATTTAGCTCTACTTCAATGTTGTCCGGTGAACAAATCCTGAGTATTCGTGTGCCCAAATTTATTATTAGGTTCCTTTTGTACGCCCTTGGTCACACTACTCATATAATGGATATACTGTGCAGTCCAGCTTGATTTCTTGTGAACTGACCTTGAGAGAGTACCTTCTTCATCTCTCGTTATTCCTACATCTAGGAAGGATACATATCCGTATTTTTCTTCTTCTATTGTAAACTTGATTGCCTGGTCTACCTTGTTTATGCGATGTAGCAGTGAATTTGTATCTTCATCCTTTTCAACGACCATGAAAGTATCGTCTACGTAGCGCACGTAAAAATGAACTCCATTGATAAATGGTTTTAAACCAGTTGTTTCTAAATGGTGCATGTATATGTCTGCCAATATTGGTCTAAGAGGACTAACCATACCTATGCCGCCAATTTGTCTGTAGAAGACTCCTTGAAATAAGAATTGTACGTTGGATGTGCATAATAGAAGTAGTTCTCTCATGTCGTCCAATTCTATCAGTGTTTCCGCTCCTGATGATCGTATATATTTACATAGGATATTTATAGTTTTATTTACTGGAATGCTAGTAAAGAGTGACTTTATATCGAGGGACACCATTTTCCTCTCTTTCAAATTTAGGTCGCGAATTTTAACTAAGAATTGAAATTATGAGTCTAAACTGCAGATGTTAGAAGATGGAATTCGAATTAATTTTTTAATAGAGATAGCATGGTTTACAGAAGGTGCGAGGAAGAAAGAGATTAAAAAACTAGCGCGGAATGCAGTGCAATGTTCTAAGCTCAAAAAGTTTCCTGAGAATCCAGGCAAATTTATTTTTAATTACACCGACATAAATATAACAAAACATCAAAAGGAAGTTCTCTCTCTTGGACCGAAATACTGCATAACAAAAACTAGAATAAACGAACGTGAAGAAATGCATATGCAGGCATCAATGGAATGCTTCTTTGAAGATGCCACAAAACACAAATCAAATGAAAAATACGACATCTCGCTCTTTAAATCGGACCTCCGAAGTGCGTATGGCCAATATATGCGCACATTCAAAGGCAATAAACTGGTCACCAAAAGGCATCTAGAAGAACTGAATGAGCTACAACGAAACAAACAAGTCAGATTCATGAAGCCAGACAAAGGGACATCCGTAGTGTTAATGAACTATACGGACTATAGTCAGGCAATGTTACAAATTCTGAATGACAAATAAAAATTTAAACGCGAAGAGGTACAACGCGACACTACGGCAAAATTAGAAAATTTCATAACGAAGATTCTAAACCGAATTATTTCGAAGTTCGAGGCTAAACAAGAAATCAACATAGAGCACAAAAATGCTTTTATTACAGAATGCAAACACGCCAAGCCCGTAGGTTCAACGCAACTGATATTATATGGGTTGCCCAAGGTTCACAAAATGACCAACAATGAAGAACTTCCGCCTTTCAGGCCCATTTTATCTATGATAAATTCCCCACAGCACAAGGCAGCCAGACTATTATGCCGGATTATAAAGCCTATCATGAAAGGAAGAATAGACCACGTTGTACAGGATAGCTTTCAATTCGTAGAAAAAATTCGCGACCTAAATTTGAAAGAGAGGAAAATGGTGTCTCTCGATATAAAGTCACTCTTTACTAGCATTCCAGTAAATAAAACTATAAATATCCTATGTGAATATATACGATCATCAGGAGAGGAAACACTGATAGAAGTGGACGACATGAGAGAACTACTTCTATTATGCACATCCAACGTACAATTCGTATTCCAAGGAGTCTTCTACAGACAAATTGACGGCATAGGTATGGGTAGTCCTCTTGGACCAGTATTGGCAGACATACATGCACCATTTAGAAACAACTGGTTTAAAACCATTTATCAATGGAGCTCATTTTTACGTGCGCTACGTTGACGATACTTTCATGGTCGTTGAAAAGGATGAAGATACAAATTCACTGCTACATCACATAAACAAGGTAGACCAGGCAATCAAGTTTACAATAGAAGAAGAAAAAGACGGATATTTATCCTTCCTAGATGTAGGAATAACGAGAGATGAAGAAGGTACTCTCTCAAGGTCAGTTCACAGGAAATCAAGCTGGACTGCACAGTATATCCATTATATGAGTAGTGTGCCAAGGGCGTACAAAAGGAACCTAATAATAAATTTGGGCACACGAATACGCAGGATTTGTTCACCGGACAACATTGAAATAGAGCTAAATTTGCTTCGCGAAGCGTTGAGAAATAATGGCTATCCGGACTGGTTCATCGATTACAACTTGAGGCAACGCAACAAAATCGAGGCCAATTTGGAAGAAAATCAAACTCCCCAGATAGTAACGCTTAGTGTTCCCTTTGGAGGTGATCTTCCAGCGGAAATCTTCAAACGAAAAGTAATTCGAGCGACAAAAGCACAGTTTCCATCAATACAGGTGAGAGTGGTGTTCAACACAACAAAACTGATGCGCACGAATGAAAAAGATAGCCTCTCTGTGACGTCAACACCTTTGTCTGTATACAAATTTCAATGTACCTGCAACGCTCAGTACATCGGCAGATCAAAAAAGAGGCTCGAAGCTAGAGTAAATCAGCATCTCCCTCAAAAACTATTAAAGAGCGGTGCAGCTTTTGCACAAAAATCAGCAATTTGCGAACATGTACTACTCACAGGTCATGCTGTTAGTAGTAACAATTTTTCAGTTCTCTACAAGGCAAAAACAGAGAAAATGCTTCTGGCTTTTGAAGCTATTGCAATTAATAAGCTGAAGCCCTGCTTAAACGTGCAGAAAATAATTCAAAAAGAAATTAAATTGGACTGGAACAAAGACATAACCGACATGCCTTTAAAAATAGCCAACGCTTCGCAATATACGACACATACATCAATTACGGACGCAATTACAATGAAAGCGATGACACACCAAATGACGTTACGCAAAAGGAGTGGTCTAAATTGCGCAAAAGCAGTGGTCTAAATTTCGCAAAGCAAAGGCCAGCATAACGAAGAGGAGATTGGTTACAACGCATGTACAGTGGGATTGGATGAACGAATATACTAACGAATCCAGAACAATGGCTGTAGATACTGGTAGAAATAAGATTTATTAATAAATGTTATTCCATGGAGTACGTTGTTTTGTTCTTACATTTTAAAAAATGGTGAAATTAGAAACTATCAATATATATATATATATATATATATATATATATATATATATATATATATACCATATTCTATTTATGATGACCTGTCGATTTAATATATAACTTCAGCATTGTTAATTTAAAAGTAATAAACAGTTTTGCAACTTTCTATTCACTCAAATAAATTATTTCATTAAACAATAATTGTAAAATACCCCGATCAATCAATAATAGTAATATTAAATGAATGAGTATGAGACAGAAGCGATTGTTAAAGAAATTGTGTAGTCTTTAAATCAAGTTTGCGTGCTTGAAGTAAACACCAAACCCATTGTATTTAACCAGTCGTCGAACAACATAACAAAACTATCAGTTATGTTGCTCGAGGACTGGTTAAATGCAATGGGTTTTGTGTTAACTTCAAGCACGCAAACTTGATTTAAAGAATTGTTACCACCAACTGCTCAAACAGTTGTTGTTAAATTGTGTATTCAACATTCCAATGCAGAAAAATTTTGGAACTTTACTTATGCCACGGGGAGCATTACAATTTTTTAACTAAAATGTCTATTGCGATTCGATTCTTTCAATCAGTTTTACGTCGGGTTAACCGTACATCGCTTTTCCGTTTTGTGCAACAGTTCAAATAAAATCGTGCTGTTTTTTTTCGTAAGCCAGAAAGCTTGGTTTTAAAATTTAATCTCAATTACCTTGCAATCCAACTTATTACTTAGAAGTTATTTATTATTGGAGCCAATTTTATGTGGTCTCGTCTTGTTCATATAGACGTTTTTATTTTAGTTTTTGAAACAAACAATTATATTGCCCTTAACAGTAGTTCGTTAGTTTATTATGAATCCAACGATCAATCTTGTCTAATAGGTGCAGTCTTAAACAAAGAATATATAACCTTTACTTATACAGAAGCTCGAAATTGGAATGGATTAAAAATGATTTATGAATAGGTTTTCTGCTTTAATAACACGTTTTCGATACTGGGAAACAATCAAACAAATCGTATGAACAATTTTGCACAATTTGTTAAAACCAAAATATATCTGATAATTCGAAAAACATCATTAGCTCAACTTAAATATTTTTAAAGTTCAAGTATCAGATTTTTTCGAAAAACTCAATCGGATAATTATAATTTTAGCAAATTTGTTTTTAGTTTTAAACAACGCTAATAAAACCTACAATGTGCATAGTATTTTCAACATTTTAAAATCGTATTAGCAATGATATCCAGATTCTATACCTGTCAAATATGGTGAATTTTATCCAATCCCAAAAATTTTGATAAACGTTCGCTTGAGAACAACAATGTTTTCAAGTGGGGCATCTAGTTTATTGAAAAAATCTGGAATCAATTATCTGGAAAATGTACTGCATACATTTGACAGGCAGCACAGATTTAAATGATAAAATTCTCGAAACGAACATAGATGGTGTGTAAAATAAATTTTCAATCAGATATGTAAAATGCAAGCCTATTGGCAAATAGGCAATATTAATATGTAAATATAATTCTGGTTTCTATTAGCTTTAAATAATATAAATAATATAGTTCAAAGGAGAAGGCCATTGTAAAATAGAATCTGTATTATGTTAAAAAATCGTGTCGTAGATACTTATTAAAACATTTAAGTTTCTTCAATAATCAATGTTATTCGTGTTTCCTATGACGAAGTTATGAGGCTAACATTTGATAATAATTCTGCCACTGTTTCCTGTCCAGATCAGTGTATGCGAGACGACCAAAGGTGCACGCCGTATATCTAATTTTGATATCCATATATATGCATTGCACTGGTGAGTTTTCCGTCGTAGTTTGATGGAGACCATGGAAGGTCGATTCGCATTATCACGTGAGACTGGTGGTAGTTTTGCTATTTTTTCGCGGACTGGTTAAATGCTTTTGGGATTGGTGTTTATTTCATGCTCACAAACTTAATTTAAGCAATTATTACCACCACCCGCGCAATCAATGATTGTTTAATTGTATTATCTAAATATATTTGATGGCCGTGCGGCAGGTTTGTCCAATGGATACAATCAGCTAGGGATGGGAACCGCTTTTCTGACTTTCAACAAATTATATATTGCGATTTAAACCTCACTAGTAAATTTTGCACAGTACGTTAATGGTGATCGTGGAGGGCCAAGAATTGTGGGTTAGAGCTAATAAATTTAAGTGTACTATAGCCAGCTAATAGGTAAATAAAGTTTAACTCATGTTCGTCTATTGTCTGTAAACCTGGTATAATGAATGTGTATCATCACCAGCGCACTCAAAATTTGACAAATTATGCATCTTATTCAATTATGAAGAAAATTGCAATATGTTCGTGACAGTATTGCAATTTTAAGGCCGGCTTTTACTTACCTGTACTAAAAATGCAAGACTATGAGAAATGTAAGCCGGATATACCGATTTCATGCGTAATATATACGATGCAATTTGTCCTTGCTAGTCAGTCTACCTTTGTGCTCCAATGGTGATCCTGGTAGTACAATACTCGCTAGTATGGGCGTCTGTTTAAAATTAATGTAAATGGTGTTTTTCTCATTTCCGCCAACTATATGGAAGGCATCGAACGCGAAGTGGTCATTTCTTATGTTATATTATCATTGCTTTGCAGCCGTTTTCGATTTTATGCGTTTTACTGCGTGTTAAAAAGTGAGTGTGTGTGTATGTGTGTGTATATATGTTCTGTATTTTTTCTGATGTGTGTGATCTTTTCTGAACACTTATAACAGCCATCTTGTTTCTCGTATCATTTTTACACACTTTGATCCTCAAAATATATCACTGTTAAAACGAGTTTCCGTTTTAATTTGTGCTCTTTGGAATCAGCCACGAACCGGTAATTTAACTAATCATTTTTTTGTGTCAAATCTGCTGCCAGGTCAAACTTTCGGTGTGCAGTGTTGCGTAAAATGTACACAGTCCTTCGCCTATTATTTGATTAAATAAGTGTATATAGTTTTCATTAAATGGAGGCTAATCTTATGATTGAGGATACAGATAGTATGGTACAGGGAATTGCAGGTAAGAACTTATAAAATATCCAGGGGAAACTGTCCCATCAGACTCCAACAGACTCACTAAGAGGGATACAGACTTGACGTCTTTGGTGCTCTTATTAATTAATATGGTTAGACCCTCTACAAAATATGTACTTTTTTCACGCATGGTCACATTTCTATCGCCGTAATGGATTTGAAACAAGCTATGCATTGTGATTTGATTCGCAAATTGTTTATATTCCGTTTATTGTTTGACTTCTCACATTGCACATCAGTTCTCTCGTGCTCCCTGAAAATTACACAGTGTTTGCAGATTGCAGCATCGATCCCGCATTTAATTCTTCTGTTTCGGTAATTGTTAATGATGATGATGATGATGATGATGATAGTGTTGTAATTTGTGCTACTGCCTTTGCTCAAATAGGTTACCTGACCAGTTGCCTGGTGGCTTATACGAATCCGACGGATGTTCAACCTTGGTTGAAATATGTAATTTTATTGCTTATTTTAGTTAATTGTGTCCAGTTAAATGCAATATGAGGTCGATGAAAAATTGGAGTATTTATTATATAATTATATTATATAATCCAGTACCCGCCATTAGGTTTGGAATCAATATGACATTCTAAATTGCCACGACGTCTTAACTAACCTAGTAATAATTTCAGTATTTTTCATTCTTGAACAAGATATATCGACTGCCGTTATCAGCAGCATTCTTAAGTTGTTCCATCCTCAAATGTTCTACAAAACAAACTAATGAAGCAATGGTAATATTTCCTCTGACCTTATCATTTACACTTCAGACTGATATTTTAATAAATAGTCGTGTGTCACACGTGTGTGTGCATTTCCGTAAATGTTATGTTCATCTAAGTGAGACAAGAGTGGCCGAATAAGAATTTATCATTTTCAGACGTTAGACTATTTGTTTTATACATTTCATGTGAAATGACGTAACTGAGATTGACCTCAGTGACTGTTTGGTGAGACCATTAAATCAGAAACCCTTGTCAAATTTCAATTCAAACCACTTAGGTTGTACTCTGGATAAGCTTGTTAGTGACAGTTATTGTCATATCATTAAATAGACACACGTCATGCATGTGAATGTGTATATTTATAATTAACTTAAAAGATTCAGTTAATTATAATTAATACACATGTACGTCGAACTAGATGAAACTGCAGTGAATTGGCATTTATTTATCCTTTGCACGCGTCAAACTTACTATTTATTTTTAACGTTTAAAATATTGTATTACTAGAGGCATATCAGTAGGTATGAAAAGCCTCCACTGGAACCAAACTCGTGCCCAAAATTTCTGAGATGACATTAATATTCTGGAACCATTGTGATAATAAAATAGTAAATTTCATAAATTTAGCGAATCAAATGTGCGAACTTCAATTTACTTAGGAAAGGGAATTTTCAAGTGGATTACCACAGTCTGATTTTAATTCCATCGGGTCATCTGCGAAATATTACCACAAGACAGACACCAACATTCTCAATTTGTTGTTAATAAGTAACAGGTTAACGATTGAAATATCCAACTATATATATATGTATATTCGTGCGGTACGGCATAAAATTCATAGTGCCACTTCCCATGTTGCATTGTTCTGCCTGATGAGGTTTTCCAATAAGCACTAAGCACAATGACGTTCATGAGGTATACCTTTTATCACATATCGTCTCGTTTGAAATAATTTGTTACTTTGGGCGTCCTGTAAGAATGTATTCTCAGTATATATCTTTTCTTTTTACTGAAGGTGCCTCGAATATACCTTATCATAGCAACATATATATATACTATATATATATATATATACTCCTCCTCCCTCTCTATATTGGTGGAAGAAACATAACATGCCCAAACAAATTTATTCCATGAGACCGATTTCTACTCTATAGATCACCTTTCAGAAGTATTCAAAATTTACGCGGCCAGGTTATGAACGTGCGCCTAAATTTATGGGACAATTAAATTTTAACTGGAAACTGCGAGTAGCTTTCTACATACCATCTTTTACTAAATATTAGTTAGCATTTATTTCCTTCATTTATATATAAATATATACTGAACAGAAGACTGATTGAATCATTTTGAATGAGTATTTCTAGTCAGGATAACGTCGAGATATCACGAAGGGAAACCAATCCAGACGGATAGTTTCGTCCACATTAGAAACTACTAAGTTACTGCCTAGAATTTGATGAGGACGGGCCTCGAACCGAAGCAAAAATGCGTTCATGTCTGCGAATCTTACCATTGCGCTATCCGCGCAGCATATTTTACACAAACTTCTGTTTTGATTGGCCTTACATTCAGTTGGAACATATTTGGAATCACGAAGAACCTGGCGTTCAAATTCGCTATCCTCGACCTCCCATCATACAACAAACAACATGCAACTTGAGGAAGTTATTTTTAATTGGAGACTGACAGCAGAAATTGCATTATATATCAGTTTTCAGCATAAACTCAGCATTGAAAAAGGTTGCGAAAGCAGTTCATCCATTAGACCGTTTTTTGTTAATGGGAACTCCTCAAAGAGGGTCCAGAATTTGCCGTGAAAAGTAATCGCCGAATATGGTGTAAAAGTATACGAAGCTCCAATGGTGATGCTATATACATATATATATATATATTACTAGTAAGAATTAAAAATACATTAATAACAAAGTGGATTAAGGATATTTATTTAGGTGAATACTAATCTCGCTCTGCATCTTGCTCTGCCATTCGACGTTTTCCATCGAATTATGGCGGTGACTTAGGGCATACTTCCTCTGCTCACCCTTGCCTTATATATATATATATAGTGATGATAATGATGGGAGGGACCCCAACGAAAATAAAAGCATAAACTGAAAACTGTTCCATAAAAATAAGCTGCTTAGGGTATTAATGATTTGCAAATTTTTGAAGTGATGAAGTGCTAAGTGACCCGTTCACAACTGGTACGAGCGGGTACTTAATAAGTTCCTAATAAGTACGAAGTTGTCTTTTTGCACTATTAAATTTGATATATTTCGTAATGTTTTAGTTAATCCTCAATCACAGAAATATATTTAAATCATGCCATTATATATATATATATATATATATATATCATCATCATAAGTTTCACCATTTTTTTCAAACATGAGAACAAGGGAGCGTAATCCATGGAGTATCATTTATTAATAAATATTATTCCTACCAGTATCTAAAGCCATCATTCTGAAAGTATCAATCGGCATCAATCAGAGAATATTTATCGCCGCATTCTAGTAAATTTCATCGAAGAAGAAAACGTAAAAGCGGATAGCTACAAAATGAAATGTCTATCTAGAGACTCGTAACTACAAATGATAGAAGATGAAATTCGAATAAATCTTTTCAAAGAGTTTGCCTGGATTACAGAAGGTGCGAAGAGAAGAGAAATTAAAAAACAAAACTGGCGCGGAATTCAGTGCAATGTTCTAAGGTTAAAAGTTTTCTGAGAATCCAAGTAAAGTTATTTTTAACCAAAATGACACCAAATTAACGACAAATCCAGAATAATGTGGCTGTGAGACATTACAATTTAGAAATAGGTTATTAATAAATGTTATTCCATGAGTATCGTTCCCTTGTTTGCATATATATATATACATATATATATATATATACTATATATATATATATATATAATAATGCCCATTTCCTTCATATATTACACAATGACTTTTCCGAGTCCTTCAAACGTCCATTTAGTACTTTCCGTTATATACGGTATCTGGTTATACACTGATTCGGTGGAGGCAACAGATCTGACTCGGTTTTACTTTTATTTCTTGTTTGGGCTTATTAGTATATGTATATTCGTATGTGCCTTTTTGTCAGTCGGTTTGCGTGTAGGGTCTTTATCTTTCAAATAAGATTTATGTTTAAAAATCATTTTATTTTGCAGAAAATTGTATAGTTGTGGATAATAAATTATTAGACATTGTATACTTCATTTTTATTCATAGGTATATTAAACTTGTTCTAATAGTTTTTTGAAGACATTAATTATACTTCTTAGAGTATCAAAATTTTGCTTCTAAAAATCATAATATCGCCATTATTATATTAGGTCAGTCTGATGCTTCATACATTTACATCTTGTCGATCCACTTACTACCGTTAGCATCATCAGTAACACCAGAATTACACCTGCCCGTAATTAAGATGTCAATCTATTTGTTCGTTAACACCATGTCAAGTAGTATTTCGTTCGAAATTATTTTCAGAAATGTTTTTCTTATTAGCTCTTGTAGCGAATTAAATTTCAGAAAAAACTAACGAGTGAGCGGTTGACGACGCCAGTTTCTTCACAATTGGTCGCTATCTTCGCGAGTAAACAAAAAGCAGACTCCGTTTCCATTGCCAAACCACCATTGATACTCTTCAATAACAGTTTAGTATCGGCCGCCTAAAGTCAAGGAGACTGATTACCGTTTTCTAAATTTCTCAGTTTAACGAATTTCGGTAATTTTGCTAATAAGACTTTAATTGGTTATGTTTGACGTATTAAAAAATAAAGTCCCTCATCTCTGCTTGCCAAATTGGCATTTTTCGTATACAGTGATGAATTTACCTTCACGACTGTATCAACTGCATTTGTAGTTGTATAAATATTTGAACTTTAATATTAACTGGACGAAATTAATTGCGTACTGTTTATAATAGTTCCAATATTTGTCAACAAGCTTATGTTTTGCAGAACTCATTCAGAACCATAATGCTAGATATCTTTAAAATAGTTCAATTTGATATAGATTCTAGATCATCGAGTATGCAAGTTGGGGGTTAATCTTTACGCGCTCTCAAATACATTTGTAAAATGCTTAAAGTATATTCGAATATATATAAATAACAAAATTTATTTATCTTTGTAAATTTCTTGCAAAAAATTTAACAATTAAACAAAGGTTAAATAGAAACTGTATTCTGTGAATTAATTTAAATAAAATTTTCAAATGTCTGCGAAAAATTAGTAATTAACAACTTTCTTTCCAAATAAATTAACCAACTGAAAAATCAAGATGGCAATGCATTGTTCGACGAACAAAAGTTGAATAAAAAATTTATGTTATTTACAGCTGCGGCTCTCCCACACCGAGTGTAAACTGATAGTAAAACATCTGGTATGTATTATATATATTCGCCGAGTTTTCGTAAATATTTCTATTTGTTATTTGAAGCGTATAAAATTTTAATAAATCAATTTTGTTGAATTAAATATTTTCAAATATTTCGCTTAAATTCTGCTAACATTAACTTTTTTTAAATAATAAAAAACAAGAAAGTAAAAAAATAATGCTTACGTCGATGTTTGTGTCACTTGGAAAGTTTCTCAACGACTGTGCACCAAAGATTCTCACTCGTTCAGACAACTTCGAGTTGTTGACGCAATTTAAGATTAGATTAGCGTCACCAAGACCTGTCGTTTCTACGAAAGCCAGAATGTCCATTATCTTTGAAAGAAAAGTGTAAATTAAAATTGAGAAAACTTAAACTTCCAGTTAAAAACTATACTTCTCGACGTGCATTAAAATCGTGTGACTGGTCTCGAAATGTCTCCTATTTTTTCGATAGCAGTTTATAGATTTGATACATGGCTTAACATTTAAAAGCAAATTACAGGTACTGCTTCTGTGAAGTTTATACTTAAATTTTGTCTATTTAAATTCAAATGTAAACTTAAAGGAAAAATTAACGCATTTCTACTTTTGCTTTACAAACAAATTATGCTCGTATGAGTTGTTAAACAGACTAAAAAATGTAATTCTTCATTTGAATACATTTAATGGTCTTATTTTATAATAAATTTTGTCATGAAATACTTGTTTGTCTATTTAAAAACACCTATATTACACAATTTTGTGATTTTGATATAAAACCAATCTAATTATATATATGTATATATATGTATATATATATATGCTCTGCTGCTGCTATATATATATATATATATATACATGTCAGTATAAGCTAAGCCTTTTGTAATTTAGACAGGAAAATTCATCCAATAGACGGGTTTAGTCTCTAATGGTGACGCATCAATTGCCGTCCAAAATTTCCCGAATACAATCTACGATATGCCTTAATTATTGCCGGTATACATAGATCTTTGCCTGGCTTAAACATCGCTAAATCAGGGCCGGTAAACAGCATGGAATGCTTCCATTAGTAAACACTATAATAGCACAACAGAGTAGTACTGACTGCCTGGCCAAACCCAACTTTACAGTGGGGCTAACTCCACCAAATATTAGGACAGATGAACATTTTTGTCCACCTATTTTAATTCCCTTATAGTAGGGCGGCTATACAGTTCTGACTGACTGATCTAATACTTTCTATATGGGCACGTAGACAGCACTGAATTCCTGGTTAGATCATCATCATAGTTGACTTAATTTATAATTTAACTGTTGAACTTCGTGTTAATATGTTTATATATTTGTAAGATTTTATGTGAACGGTTTTTCCATTTTGCGAAAGTTTATTCACGAATTTCAGACGTCACAGCATACATTGCTTTTTCTTGGCAAACAATCTATTTGAGAGTTATGATTCGTAATAATTATAAACAATGAGAATATATTAGTTCACACTATTTTGTATTATTGGGAAGAAGTCACGTGTAAATGTCTATCTTGTTTGTGTGTAATGGATCTTGTAACTGGGAGGCAGATATTCAAGCTGGATTGGTGAACTGTATCGGCGATGAATAGAAAAAAAGGCTACATTATAGTAGTAAGACAATGAAAAGTGGTAGGATATAGGGTACCGGAGCAAATGGTGGTGGTTTAACAGGTGTTGAACTCTGCAGTGCCATTGTATCATATCACCTGAAATGACAATCCAAAGTGGAGCTGAAGACGTATAACATTTTTGAGCAAACGATTTTACTAAAATAAGTCTATTGGTTTTAATCAGCCTATTGATTGACAATATTTGACAATAATGATATTTGAATATTCTGTAAGGCACAAAGTCTTCTTATTAGAGCACCTGACCGGTGAAATTTTACCCTAAGGGATTTAATATTTTTAGTTTGGCCTTATGTTTAGGGAGTATAGTAATCGAAAATCATTATGCTTTAATTACATACGGCAAAAAATGAGATTATTTATTTTTATTGTATATTATCAATTTTTCACATTTTTTATTTTACTGCTAAAATAATGACTATTGAAAAGCCGGTCGGAATAAGTCGACAGACATCCCATTAGAATGTGTCGGCATTGGTTGACTGCATACAATCGCCACAAAAGTTTAACATGCCATTACAGCAAACAACAGTTTGACTTCACGCAATAGAAAATTTAAATTATGTTTCACCTAAAGATTTTCGTTTAACCATATGGTTGTTAGAATTACTGTTACTTACTTAGCAAACAGATAAAAAATCTTGTTGGTGCTACTTGATTGATGTTTTTTCATTAATGAACAATCCACATCTTCTTTGTTTGACGACAGACGAGTTAAGCTAGCAAATCCGTTACGAATCCAAATCTATAAAAATTCCCTGAACAATTTTCTTCATACGTTTGTACACAATTACTTAAAAAAATCAGCATTCTATTTAAATTAAGTTTTCATTGGCTTACAAGCGAGTATAAATTGATGGTGCTAACTCTAATAATATAAACAGAAGCACTAATACATAAAATAAAAAGGATATTGAAGTGGTTAAATTTAAGTGATGTCAAGAAAAATGAGTGAAAATTTATGCTATGGATAATACAGCAATCTCTGTTGGTCTGCGTCAAACATTTTTACTTAAAATATTAATCTAGGATTGTTTAGCAGGAAGTTACAGAAGGCACGTTGAGCAATAGCATGAAAACAAAAAACCCAAATAATTGATGAAAAGATTTGACTATATTCAGCAGACTTTGACATGGAAAATGAAATCAAAAACAAATAAAATAAAAAGAACATTGCAATAATCAACGCCATCTGTTGCATCACAAGTGCTCACTCCATCACGACTTAGCGGACATGTCCTCACTTTCTAAAATCTATAGTGTAGGTTACTTTCCTCCAGCTGTCTGTACAGTACAACTAATTTGGCAGATACGTCGATGTCTAAGGTGTCCACAAATAAGTCATCAAAAACAACTACGATTTTGGTTTGAGCATCATAACAGCTTGTCTGTTGCTATGACCTACTCACGAAAAGATTGCAGACAATAACTCGCACAAAAAGGTGAAGCTTTACACCTGATACGCTTTAATGATTATTACGTCAATACTCATGTGTCATATTTTACACGAAAAAATGCGTTCCTATTTGACTGTCACTCTAGGCACTATAGTGTCTTTAAATTTTTAAAACTACGTTGTATAGATGCTTAAATTCTATGCAATCATTATTACATCCAACATTTTATCTATTATTTACTCACCAAATCAATATTATATATATATATATATATATATGTATATATGTGTATATATATATATATATATATATATATATATAATCAGTCTATATTTTGTCACTAGATAAAGAAGACAGACATTTAGTGATATGAAAAATCTGAAAGTATCTTTTTTATCAGACCTGTGGCTCCGAACTGGTAATGCTATGTATAACTGCCACTTAAAAAGGACACTTTAATTCAGGACAGATTTTAAACTTTATCTTGCTGGGCGCTACTAGGCTGGTGTACGTCTACATGTATTTTCAGTAAGAATGCGGCTAAAAATTAAATAAATGAATGGAAAGTCATATGCTGGTTTCCCCGATTGTGAGCTCGATGATTAACGGCCGATTAAAAATACCGATGATGTTTTTTCATGAAATTTCAGCAATAATTTGTCCTCGGTGATACGCAGATATATGAGTGTCGAATTTAATTTAATTTTTAATACTTAAATATGTATAACTGTTCTAAATTGTTGACAAAATTTCAAACTTTACAGAGAAATAAATAGAACCTTGAAAAAATTATTTAAAAATGCAATGTTTCACCTTCGGTCCATAGGTACCACGACAGCTGTTCTTGAATACGTCGTTAACTTGCGCAAGTATTCGACTGACCGGTTCATTTGAGGCACAATTTAGATTTGTTCGGCAGTACGCCTTAACTAACGACCCAAGCGCGCTGGTCGCTGATCGAGTGTTTTGATGCAGCAGGAACTGGAAAAAGAATGGTAACAAAGAACACCACATTTCCTCTTCTTATTGAAACGAAACATGATTAAAGTATAACTGTTTTGGTTCAAATTGCCAATAGCAAACTAATTTTTGTAGTAAACACCAATCCCATTGTATATAACTAGTTGAACAACATAACAAAACTGCCGCCAGCCGCTACGCACTGACGCGTGTCGACCTTCCACGATCATCATCAGAGTACGACGGCCAACTGACTAGCGAGGATCCAACCGCATTGAATATATATATATGGAAATCAAATTTAGATATGCGACTCTCACTTCTAGCAGTCTTGCATATCTAAATTTGATTTCCATATATATATATTCAATGCGCGTTGGATCCTCGACTAGTCAGTTGGCCGTCGCACTCTGATGATGATCATGGAAGGTCGAACACGCGTCCGTGCGTTGCGGCTGGCGTGCTAGTTTTGTTATGTTGTTCGACGACTGGTTAAATACAATGGGATTGGTGTTTCCTTCAAGCTCGCAAACTTGATTTAAAGAATTGCCATTACCACCACCCGCGCAATCACTTATTGTTAAATTGTATTGCCTAAATTTTGAAGTGTTCTGCATACCAACACAAAAATTAAAAGAATCTAGCCGAAGCATTACCTTTCATGTAGGAAAGCACATTATTGAAAAATTACTATTCATTTAGTTATTGCTCTAAAAATTTTATTTCGCATAAATGGCACAACTCTGGCATTCAACAAATGAAAATTGATATGCAGGTATACCAAAACTGTTAATATTTAGAACAATTTACTGAAATATGTGTGGTCGGTTAATCCATCAACCTAAGAGAAGTGGTATAGCCAATACATGCAGAAACTTAAATATTCCTTTTAAAATTTGCTAATTATATCATGTGTTCCCATATTTAGTAATATCTGATTCGACTTCACTTGCCAAATGTCAGCTGTACGTCCGGTTCATGCCCTTTTTGGTTTTCCTTCCTGGTCATATTTTAACAAATTTTTTGCTAGGTGCGCAACACCCAATACACAATTGCATATATATTAGGGCTCAGCAACAAGCAGCAGATAACTGTTGTATATTTAATTAAACGAATGTCATAATTACCGCGAAATGAAAGAATCGATATCGTTCATATTCAGAGTGTATTGATTTTCTGGATTAACAGTGGTTCAGGTTTAGTTGGAGTTCTCAATTTCGGCGAACTTTCGCTTACTTGAAGGTCGCATAGGAGATTGTACCGTTCAATTTTTACACATTGCTCTTCCAAATATATCGTGGGTATAGGGTACAATACCGGTTTCTACTGATGCGTCGTCAGTAAGCACGAAAAGTATGTGCATTTGTGATTATACGCCTCTTTCATGTTGTCTGTGGTTTATCCTTCTGGTAAAAATACAAACATTGTTAAAAGAAATCGAGCGATTTCTAGGCATGCATGTTTTATACCATAAATGTGAAATGCATTAAGATTTAGCTCAATATAAAAGTGGAACCTCTCTAAACTATACTGTTGCTTATGAATTCAATGGAGAGTCTTCAAAATATAGAACACTGGTGTATGTTAGATGAAATGAAATTGAAGGCAAATATGATTTTAATGTAACTTTACCGATTTATTTCTTCACTTACTGTATTTTGATTCTTCTTTTTTCAAAGCCTAATATAATAAACGTAAAACTACTTTTGCTTTTTTTCGTAAATAAATAATAGCGCAGTAACTTCATTTATTATGAGAGGTAATTTACACACAATATGAAATAGAATATGTGGAGATATCTAAGTAAATTATAAAGACAACGTATTTGATATTCATTAAATCAAATTTGCCCGCATGCGATAGGCACCAATCCTAGTGGATCTAACGAGTGGCAAAACGAAAGGGTTAATATAATTTACACGTATTAAATCTCCAGAACCAGACGGAAATCCGACTGATTAAAATCAAAATTAACTTTCGTAGTCTCGAGTATTATTTATTTTATTAGAAATATGGGTTTCCTAATTTAAATGTTGTCGCAAATAAAGCATTTGAGAATTTCGCCACATGTACGCGCGTTATGCTATTGAATAATTATTGATTGCGCAGATGGTGGTAAAAATTACTATTTTGTCCAACCATTAAAATATCAACAAAATTACCGGAGGTATTTGATATACTTATTTATATGTTGAGCCAGTTTAATTAATGGTTTATACATAAAACGAAAGGTTATTTAACATGGTTTGTTATTGGGTCTTTATAAATGGGCTGAAAAACTGTCCAACTTTAACAAACACATCTGTAACAAGAGATTTCTACTTTCTTCGAAAATAAAAGAGCAATAAAATATTAAGACAATTTAATTTTTAAAGGTGACTATTTTGAAATTTATTCACTATGTTTAATGCATAGTTGCTATCACCTTTCTTAGGAAATTTTTTTTATTATAATATTTTTTTAATTATTAGAAAATAGCTTTTTAGTTAACTAGGTTGCTGAGTTATAAATTACAAATGATGGAAAGAGCAAAGTTGTTTGTGGAATAATTTGAATGCTGATACAATGAACTTACTGATATTAGGGATAGAATATTTAACGAACAAATACAAGGCCAAACTAGGCGCAATGAAATTTAAGAAGACATTACACTGCTGCACTGGATGCATATAATGCGAAGAACGTGTAAATGTGCTCTCTATTTGGTTTATTTGATTATTAAAGAGTTTACTCACAGAATCAATTAACTGAAGCAGCGGAACGCTTAAGAAGATACTACTTACAGCAGGTGAGCCTCAGGAAATGGTAATAAATAAAGAATAATTATTTAAATTTCTTTTTAAAGTTGTCATTTTATTTGCGAAAATTATTATTTATTGTATAATAAATAAACCAACGTTGCAAAAGCGTCCTCTCAAATATCAGCCTGAAAAAGGACTGCATTAACTGACAATTTCGCAAAACTAAAGCTCTTGAAGGATTTTATGTGAACACTGACGGGTTCCGCATAAGAGATCAAACGACCTTGGGCGAATAATAAATATATCCATTAAGATATCAAATTAAAAGTATAAAAATCGAAACACATCAGCACACGAAACTGACGGTAGTTTTGCAATGTTGATCGTCAAGTTAAATAAAATCGGATGGGCGTTTCTATTATCTAATCTGAAAGCTATTTCGACTTTAATCCGTTGTTGCGCTTTACCTCTTATTTTGAAGTGACCCTGATTAGAATTACAATCTTAGCAGTGGAATTATAACGGAAGATGACATGAACTGAAAATATTAAAATTGTCACCCTCCTGGCTTAGGAATAATAATAATAATAATAATAATAATAATAATATAAATAATATACAATAATAATAATAATATCATAATAATAATAATAATAATAATAATAATAATAATAATAATATTAATAATAATAATAATAACAATAATAATAATAATAATAATAATAATAATATAAATAATAATAATAATAATAATAATAATAATAATAATAATAATAATAATAATAATAATAATAATAATAATAATAATAAAATAATAAAAAAACAACAAAGGGAAAAAACGCGTTCAAGCGTACATACGCAAACTTGCAAGCCAGCACACAAAAGCAAAATTCATAAATTGTTCTTGAGCTAATGTAGATTATTTTTCGGTTTATTCAACAGAAGACTAACAATTTTGCAATTAACTTCTTCTGAAATTCGCAAATATTTTTCGTTGTTATTGTTAAAGCATGCTTTACTTTCCAAAGTTTGGAATGTAATTTTAGACATTATTTGGCTCTGGCATTGCACAATGACTATCCCATATGCTAGCTCTGCTATTTTAAATTTCTCCGTCAATTTAACATTAATATAGATCTGGACATCTGTGTTATGTGAATAATTAAACAACTTCGGAATGCGTAATTACATTTACGTCTGTTATGAATTTTGCTGAATATAGAATTCGTTTATTATTACGCGCCAGATTTGTTGCTGATGTGTTAATTCAACTAATTTTGTATTTCTGGTTGGGGGTAGCGTTTGAATCCGTTATTAGCACAAAAATACTTAAACATTGACGTTTGATTCTACATCTTCATTAGTGATGATAAGGTAAACACCTAGATACTTATTATAATCAAGGTTGCGGTCTTGATATAAACACCTGACCCATTAATTACTTACATATGTCAGTATAAACTAAGAATTGTATAGTGTAGAAAAGGCAATTCATCCAGTAGACCGGTTTCGTCCTTATTGGGAACTCATCAAGTACTGGCCAGAATTTGCCGCGGACAGGATACGAACCTGGGCACGTCTGCTTCGGAATCTGGTGCTCTAACCACTGAGCTATCCTGCCGCAGGATAGCTCAGTGGTTAGAGCACCAGATTCCGAAGCAGACGTGCCAGGTTCGTATCCTGTCCGCGGCAAATTCTGGCCAGTACTTGATGAGTTCCCAATAAGGACGAAACCGGTCTACTGGATGATTGCCTTTTCTACACTATACAATTCTTAGTTTATACTGACATATGTAAGTAATTAATGGGTCAGGTGTTTATATCAAGACCGCAACCTTGATTATAATAATTGTTATCACCACCCGCGCAACCAATGTTCGTTTAATTACCTAGATACTTAGTTTATGATTTTAAATATTTGAAAATATCATTGCTACATTCCTGACGCATTGATAAATGTATACTGTTTTGTATAGGGTATTAAACCTTAAACACAACATAAGTGAAACAAACACAAACCTACATATGCACTCTCGTCCTGATGTACAAATCTGCTACTTTGCCCCCACAAGTAATGCTAATCGTCATTAAACCAAATTGCGCGGGATATTAAACAGTGAAGTGGTATCAAGCCCACTAAAACATATGGTTAATATTATTTTTGCGATTTTTTGAAGGTTTAGAAGACCAACGTATCATGTTTTCATTTCCGACTTTTTTAGAATTGACTCAATTTACGAAAACAGTTCAAATAAAAACAATCGCGTTTGACATTTCGTTATGCATTGATCGTTGGATGACCTCAAGTTCTCTCACCTACTTTTGCTACGAAGTGTTGATCTCGCAAGCAAATTGCCTCAGTGGCGTCATGATGATTATGTCTTCCTTTAGCAAGGCACTTGATCTTCACATGTGCGCACTGGCTTGACTTGTTTAAAACAATCTAAAATTGCCTTGTTTTTATTGGTATTAATACCCCGTTTTTTTGTAAATAGTTGTACACATATCTTTACTAGAATGCAAGTGTGTATCTTCACCAGCACCTGATCTGTCAGTGTTATATAGCAAAGCTTTAATTGCGGTTCATCGTAAAGAATGATGATGGCCTAATCAATATAACCATTTAAAATCATAAAATGGTGACATAAACCTAAAGTCACGAATTCTATTATTGTTTCCATATTTTTCAATAAATTATGCATTAACTGTATAAACATTTAAATGATATTTACCTTCTTTAAGAATTTTCAATAGCCTCCCGTAGTTTACCTTCTAGTAAAGAGTAAATGTCATCTAGTTATAACCGCACTGATGTACTGTTGTTCATTTTCACGCCGTATACACGTCTTGTTATTAAATCAATTGCCTGCTTATGTTCTATGACAATACGCAAGTTCGATTATTACATTACATCACAGCTTATTTGCTTGGTTTTATTGTGTATGGTATAAAATCAACGATTTTAATTTCTTTTAAAGCGATCACAAGACATGGCCGTGTTCATCGAAGTCTGTTTAGTTTATTATTTTGTTTCTCTGACTGCATTCATATCCAACTGGTTAATTGCTCGTAACCATTGCTAATGGAATCTTCGTTCAAATTGATCGATTTTAATAAGCCACACGTAAAGAAGCTTAGTTTCGCAGGTATGCTACATTTTAATATGCGTGAAATTTGTTGTTTAATTACTCAACGTGGCAATGTCAACCGACGCTATTTCCTATAAAACTCAATAATTGTACTGCAGTTGTTCAGTAGAAGTTCAATGATAGAATGGTAATGGGTAACCGAGAATGTAGCCTTCTATCAGATGTCTATATTTTCTATCATTCATTAAAATACACTGCTTATCGTTCATGAAGATAAAATAATCAAATAACCGGTTGCAGAGATTAATAAAACGAGTCATTGTACACAATTAAGTTGTAAAGCTCAATGTCTTCTATCTAACGCGCTGCCTAACATAGGTATATTTAAATTAAATTATACAAAAAATTGCGCATTTGATTTGCCGAGCATTGATTATAACGGTTTCAACCAGTCGATCTTCAGTGTATCCAAATGATAGCAATAATGTATTCGTTGGTAGTAGCCCTATTAAAAAAGCTCAAGAGACAATTCTTCTGCTTGTTACAGACTATTTGTTAGCCAAAACATAAATAGGAAATTATCCGATCTGCATTCTGCCTAACGCAGTTTTGTTTTACGTTGTTTTGTTTCTTGAACATAGTTTAACATGTTTTGGCAGCTGTCTTGTTCAATTAACCCATCATCATAAGTTTTAAAAAACAAACAAATGAACCGAGCGCGATATTTCCTTAGCCATATTATTTATATTTCAGTCTGACCTTTCACTAGATAGTTGCATGTCACGTATGTGTGTGTGTGTGTTTGTGTTTGTGCATTTCCACCACTGTTATGTTCATCAAAATAAGTTAGACAAGAGTGGCTGAATATGAATTTAACATTTAAATGTGTTTGTCGATTTGTTTTTTACACATCATGTGAAATGACATGACTGAGATGTCCCTTAAATTTCTCCTGGGAGAGAAACCAACGAATAGATTACGCAGCCTAATTAAGAAATAAAATTAAATAAGTGACGATTAAACAAGAATATTTAGAAAATTATTTATTGAAAGAATAAACAATATAAGTAAAGAAGACAGAAGCCAACTAAAAAGCGTTCAATTCCCTGAGTGTTTTTAAAACGCAAACGACCAGTTAATGGTGAAATTCACAATAATTGCATAGGCATTAATTAGTTACTAAGCCCACTAATAAGTCAGCCGTTATCTGATGCGCTTAATGTTTTACTGGAGGTAGCTTCAAAATCTCATTCATACAATCGTCTTTTCTTACCATTAGCTAATGCTGTATTTCAAATCAAACTGAACGATTTTTTAGCAGAAGACGTTTTATTCATAGTTTCATATCTAGATTTAGTTTCTATAGATTCTGTAATCAATCTCGTCATCCCGTTACAACTACATATGGCTATGTGTCTGCATTTATCCCAGTTAATAGTGTGTCTGGTCTCCACTACATGATAGGCAAGATTGATTTTATCAATATTTCCATACTTACATGCAGTTTTATGTTAACCTCCTTTTACCTTGATTGGGCGCATAGTCTCACCAACTTATATGAGATTAGAATCATTGTATAGGATTTAATACACTCGAGATATTTCCAAGGGTTCAATCTTTTCTTTTTTGTTAGGGACAATAGTGCCTAGGTTAAGAGACTGTTCTAAAACGGTCCTTATATAATTTATTTTAAAGTTATTGATTTTAATTCTGTACTTAATTTAGAGGACAAACTTAAGCCAAACTTTGAAATTCAACGTCTCAGAAAGGAGTTTATATCAAATAATATTATATGTCTAAAAGAGGATGAAGAAGAAGCTACTGTTCTTATATGTAAATCCGATTATAATAATAAAATTTTAGAACAGTTAAGTAATGAAAAAGTAAACATTAAAATAACAAATGGCCCAACGGATAGTTTAAACGGGCAATTAAAATTATTAATCAATAAAATGATTTCTAGTGTTGGATTGGATTCGGCGCCTGGTAATACTCTCGCACAGAGAGATAGAGTTGCACCCAGAATGTATGGTTTATTTAAAGTGCAAAAGCCTAGTAATCCACTAGGAACTATTGTGAATGTACAACTATTCCCAATACATAAAATTTCTAAGTTTTTGTCCCAAAACATAATTAATCATTCATTGTACCCTTCTTATGTGCAAAAACAAAAATAAATTTTATCAGATATAAGAAAATTTTCTTTCCAAATTTTAAATTGGAAGGCAAAACAAGATAGAAATATGTGAACAAAGAGAGTGTGAAAAGTAGAAACCAATCAAATTGCGTGCGTCACATCCAGTTCAAGCTCAATGCTTGTACGTGCTTCTTCTGCTTACATAAATCCGGCTGCAATTTGTTTATCCATAAGGCTTCGTATGTGGCTAGCTCCCTTTTGTTTTTGCATTTAGTAATTACTTTGAATGCTACGTCTGGAGAACATACGTGCGATGTTTCGATGATGTGTTGCGCAATAGCAGACGTGTATTCACCATTTGATTTAAAACAGGCGTTCAAGTTGCAATATTCTCTCATTCGAGTAATTAACCGTCTGGTCGATCGGCCTACGTAAGTTGATCGACAACTTGCGCATGTATATTGGTAAATAATATTTGATATCGACATTAACGGCTGTTTCTCTTTGATTGCTGGTAAAGGCAAGTGTGTTACCCTAAATAACACTCGTAGTTTGGCTGCATTAAATGTGCGTGTCAATGCTGCTTCAACTTTCTTTTGTGCCATTCGGGAAACTGCATCCCCCTTAAATGGGATGTTTAGGTAGACGGTTTTCTTTTCTGGCCCATAATACGTCTGTTTCTGGTTAACTCCCTTTTAATAATTGATTCAATTAATTGTCTGGGATAGCCATTAGACATTAAATCGTTAATTGCTTTATTATATTCATTTTCTTTAGAATCTTGACTAACTAACCTGTCAATTCTTGAAAAGCAACCACGAACTGTTGATAATTTATATTGAAATGGCACAAAACTGCTGTAATGCAAATACTGTGCAGACCATGTTGGTTTATGGTAAATTGTTCTGTTTAATTTACCATTAGTTTCTTTCTTTAATAGTACATCTAGGAAAGGCAGACAGTCATCTTTCTCGTGCTCTGACGTGAAGCCGATATTCTTATGTGCTTTGTTGAAAATATGAAGCAATGTTCGTGATTGCGACCTGTTCTTAATTACAAGAAATATATCATCCACGTACCGTATATATTGAGCACATTTACTTATGTCACTCTTTAATGATGTATTTCTCTAGGTGCCCTAGAAAAATCTCAGCCAACACTGGAGATAAGGGGCTTCCCATTGCGACACCATCAGTCTGTTTGTATATGTTTCCATTAAAACGAAACCGTACGTCTTTCGTGCATACTAAGATAAGCTTGCGTAGAGTTTGACCTGGCACCGGCGATAGTAATATATCGTGTTCTACCGCTTTGACTATAATGTCAATGGTTTCATCAATTGGAACATTTGTAAACAAAGACGTAACATCAAAAGATACCATAATCTTGTTTTTAACATTTATATATTGAATTTTGTTTACAAACTCAAACGAATCGGCAGCCGAATGATTACCTAGTAGTTTACCTAATGGTTCAAGTAAACGAACTAGCCATTTAGCTAGGGCATGAAACGGAGAATTTACCATTGATAAAATTGGCCTCATTGGACAACCTCTTTTGTGTGTTTTTGGTAATCCGTACATTATTGGTGTAGATGATCCAACTGGCTTGAGCTTCTGTGCAGTGGCCTCATCAATAAAACCGGCATCTGTCAAAATCTTAATTTCATTTATTACTTTGCGCTCCACCTTGTTTATTTCATCTGATTTATCGTCTAGACGTGTGAATTTTGAATTGTCATTTAACACGTTTTCCATCTTTTGTACGTAGTCAGGTTTGTCCATTATAGCTGCGCTCTTTTCTTTATCAGCGCGTAGTATTTTGATTTCTGCATTTCTGCTGATATTTCTAAGTGCATTTAGATGCTGCTTTGTCAACGCATGCTATTCTGCGCATTTAGACGATTTCAGGTGTGAAGCGTGATCAACTAGTGTAGCCTTGAACCAATTTTTATAATCAATACTGGTAGGCTTCAATTAAGCTGTTTGTTCAAATAACAATTCAAATGCTGCCTCAAAATCAACATCCCATTTATTAGAAGGATGTATTCCATAATTTCGGCCCATCGATAGTGCCTCCATTGTTAGCTGATCGATTGGCACTTTTGATAAGTTAAGCACACGCTTATCAAGATCGGTCGGTATTAAATCACACAAAACTCCAGGTTTTACATCTTTTTCCAATTTGTTCATAATTCTTGCTTTATCTTTTCTCATAACTGTCGGCAAAAACATCAAAAATTTCATTTTTGCCAAAAGAATTAATTCATCTAATACACAAGATACACACCAAATTCTTGCCTGTAGCACTGCTTCATCTTCCTTCAACTGCTCAATTTGAGAATACGCCAACCTTGTAAGATTTCTTCGGTTGACTCGTAGTTTTGACTTTCGTAAACTGCGTACCAAATCACCTAGGAACCGTAATTGTTTAATACACTGATAATATTTTGCTTTCCAATTTATATATAAGATATGTTCATGAGTAGATATTTGAGAAGATCATGCGAAAGAAAATTTTCTTATATCTGATAAAATTTCTTTTTGTTTTTGCACATAAAAAGGGTACAATGAATTTTATTAAAGCTCGCATTTCAAAAGAATAAAATATTCCTTTTTCTTATATCATACATTGTTAAACTCGTAACAGTTGGTTGAAATTGTTGATAAATGTGTACTAGATGAAAAGGATAGATTAGTAAGCCTTGGTGTAATAACTATGTACACGAATATACCGCTGCCATGGATTTTTTCGACTTTTCCAAGATGATCACACTTTAACTTTAAAAAGAAGTAAACTGACGAAGGGACACATCATGGAGATTATGTGTGTATCTATGTTCTCTACTTATTTTAAATTTATGAAATAATTTTATAAACAAATTAGAAGTGTTCAATGTGAAAAGAACTTGTCCGTCTCAATAGCAAACATATTTATACAATATTTGGAAATTAATCTTTCCGATAAGACTCCCCCGAAAGCAAAATTTTACTTGCGGTTCTTGGATGACATATTAATGCTCTGGAAACATGGCGCTGATGAAATGGTAAATTTCTTTAAGTTAACGAATCGAATAAGCGAACTTCACATTAATCTTGAAAGGAAATCATTAGGAGAATTACCATTTTTGAAGTCAAATTAATTAGAATTGGAGAGAAATTAGAAAGAGATATTTTTAGGGAGGTACTTACTCTGGAATCCTTTTTAGTTTCAAGTCCAATTACCCGTATTTTATAAGGATCGGAATCATAAAGTCATTAATATTAAAGAGCCCTAGATTAACAGACATAAAGCAAAAAAAATTGAAAATAGGTAGACTACGTGACATATACGAGTTTACTGGTTATTCTTTTCGCCTAATAGAAGGAAAATTGATATATATCGTATGAAAATTTAATCCTTATTTGAGGAACATAAAAGCCGATAAAGGGAAGGAGCAATGTAAGATCATGATACCACCGGGCTCTAAATTAAGTAGATAAGTAAAATCAATAGTTTTAAAATACAATACAAGGCCGTATTAAAACAGTCCTTTAACCTATGCACTAGACACCTTAACGAAAAAAATATTGAATTCTTGGAGACAACAGTAGTGTATAAAATCCCATACAGTGGTTGTAGTCCCGGGTATTTTGGTTAGATCAAGCGTCCAATCAAGCTTAGAAGAGGCGAACATAGAACTGCATGGAATTATGGGCATGTTACTAAATCCGTTCTTGCCCGTCAACAAGTGGAGGCCGGATGAATGCAGACGCATAGCAATTTGTAATCGTACGAGACGGCGAGATTGATAGGAGAATGTATCGAAATAAAATCAAGTAACGACACTATGAGTGAAACAGCTGCTGAAAATCGTTATGTTTGATTTGGAATACATTATTAACTAAAGGTAAGAAAAGACGATTACAGGAATCAGTATCTGAAGCTAGCCCCAGTAGGAGATTAATAATATCAGATTAAGACTGACTTATTAGTGGGCTTAATAACGAATTAATGGTTAATCAGTTATTGTGAATATAGTGCTTCTCAATTTACAAAATTAACTGTTTCTTTGATTTTCAGAAGAACTCTTACTAGGTTGAAAGATTATTCATGAGTTTCTGCCTTCTTACCCTAAATTTCTTCTTCTTTCTCTAAATAACGTTAAAAAATTTCTTGTCTATCCGTCATTTATTTAAGCTCATCTTTACTTAGGCTTTTAATTTTATTGAATGGGACTTTTGCTCCCCCACCCATTGCCTAATGATGCCTCTAGACACACAGTAATTTAGAAGCATTAAATATATATATAATTAGTCTGACACGTGCAAAGTGTGAGTTAGTGCCTATTGAATGCGGTTACATTTAGAGAGACATACAAGTTTATTAATTATATTTAACTAAATCTTTTTAGTTATGCGTGGCGTGTGTACGACGAGCCATTTCACGTTTCATGTTTGAGGGTATCCTTTGCAATATCCCCCTTTCTTAACTGCCTGGCCATTTCCTGGCATGTGCTATTGATATCTTGGTTTTCAGAGGCATAGATAAGTGTCAATACCAGTACAGCAATAATGATGGTGAGCGCATTGACTGCAACACTTTTTACGTCTACCATCGTATTCCTTGTTTTCTTCAGTGGTCCGATGTACTCGTTTATTTTTATCTCGCAAGACCGCCCATGCACTAATACTTTTTGAATAGTAAAGACGTATAAATGGTATCGATTAAAAAATAGTTACACTTACGTGATATCCATTATATTTGTAAATAATCATTAGTGTAGTGGGCGTTTCGGCTTGCCTAGATGCTCGGAAAGTGTTTTTTGGTTGTGTGGTTCGTGGCCAGCCGAGTAAAACATCACGATAGTGAATCTTTTTAATGTTTAGGCCCGGTACTTTTAGTTTTTGTACAAAAAGCTTCATATACAAGTGTAATAAGTTTTCGGATTTTACTTTGCGTCGGACCACAAGATCCAACAAAATTTTACTAGCCTCCAGGCAAGCCAAAGCCCCACCTAGACCAGCCTCAGCAAATATTCGATCGGATTGGCAACGAAACGATGAAGAAAAAACAGCTGCGCAAGCTGCATCACAACCATCGTTGACAACGACAGAATTTTTCACTAAAATATGAGGATTCAACTTTAAAATCCACAAATCCTCCACTGTTACCATGGAGGCAGAAAAAAATTGATGAACAAGGCGAATCGAAAGACGAAATTCTGGGCACGCCATTCGTGCAAATAATGTCCAATAAAGCGAACAGTTGGTTAAAACTCAATCCATCAATACCAGATCACAGACGTAACCATGTTATATAATGAGAATGACACCTACACATAGCCACGCACAATGACACCTACGCATACGCACAAAAAAATCAACCTAACCAAGAAATACAATTAAAACGGAAAGTTAGACTAGTTTCCTTAAGCATAATCAAATGAAAACCCAGGAGGTATATAGGTGAAAGATTTTACTGTCGGTAGTCTTCGTACGTTGTACGACAACTGGTTAAATACAATGGGATTGGTGTTTACTTCAAGCTCGCTAACTTGATTTAAAGAACTGTTTCCACCATCCGCTTATTCAATCATAAACATATACAATAAATAGTAAGAGATTTTTTGTCAAAAGGTATAATTCATTTCAGTTATTTTGCAATGGATCAGTTTTTCAAAGGAGATGTGAAAGGAAACATTGAGTAACTGATTACTTTTAAAAAAATTTCTATATTAATGACATAATTACTGTGAAAAGATTTCCCATGGGCTGGAGTATGTGTTATGCTGATTCAGCGGAATCTCCGTGCTCTTTTAGAAGTGCTTTCGACTTTACCATTGTGTTTTCCTAGAAACCCCTAACTGAAAGACGGCTAGTCTGATTATCTACTAAGGGAGTAAAATGTTAATAAAAATAAACCTAAATATATTTAAAGTACATTAATCCTTCAAATCTTGAAATATCTTAGGTTAAATGTATTTGGATAGGCGTATTGCGTAGGAAGGTTGCGAATCGCATGTTAGCATAAAGCCTGGCTCTGTTTTGAAAGCCGATTAACTAACTATTTTAAATCTCGTTTTTGTAATTCATGCGAATTGGTTCTATCGCGGTAGTTTGTTCAAATTCAAATTTAAATGGCGTTCTTTGTCCAACTAATCATATATTTTGAGCTAGTCGCGCGAAGTTGCAATGTTATCATTTCCAACACTCGTCATCATAATCAAAGTATTTCTTTAAAAAGCATTGTTTTCTTTATATTTTTAAAGAATTAAAATATTTTTGATGAACAATTATGGAAACATATTTGCTTGATCAAATTTTTTTTTCAATAGAGTTGATAGCTGGAAACTTTTATGACGATGATTATACAGAAATTTCAAAGCCGATATAACTTTGAAATTCATTTTATTTATAAAATTCTCTTTGCCAATAATTTATGGATTTATGTAAATATTGCTGGCTTACTATATTTCGTCTACCTCCAGAATATCCTGTTAATTGACGAGAAACGTCGAAATGCGTTAGTACATCTCATTAAAGCAACCCATGTGAGTCTGCTTTCCATGTGGTTTGCCTCGGAGTGTAACATTATTGTTTCAGTCAGCCTTGAATTAATTACCCATAATAATGATTAATATCTATAAAATTTCAAAGCAGATATAACTTTGAAATTCATTTTATTTATGAAATACTGTTTGCCAGTCTTTCTAGATTTATTTTTATATGGCCGGCTTACTATATTTCGTCTGTCTGCAATGTCGTCTTGTTAACTGACGAGAGAAGTCGAAACGCATTAATACATCTCATTAGAGCAGCGCATGTAAGTCGGCTTACCATTTGGTTTGCTTTAGATTCCAGCATTAATATTCCAGTCAGGCTTGACTTAATTACCCATAATGCTCTTGTTAAAATATTCATTTTTTTGACTATTTACTGACAGTTTCTTCCAAATTATCACAAGAAGACATTGTACTAGCCACAAAGCTTTATATCTAATCAATTTTATACAGAGTAAAAGCTTGAATCTTTTACCTTTCCAGGTACACCGATATTTGGCGTTTGTTGATGAGTTCTCACTTGTTCCTTCATTTCGAAGCCCTCCATCAGCTGCCTATTCCCTTCAAAACGAAGGGAAAAGTGTGACTCCAACAATTAAGGCCAAAAATCCGTGCGCCGAGAAATGTAAAGGATTCAAGATTTTACTGATCTACGAGTGCTATCAATTGTTCCGCACAAGAAAACGGCGACCAAAATAAAAGCATGAAATACAGCACAGCGCAGTTTATATCATCATTTAGATATATATAGAGTTTTGCTCGTATGATCTGCGCCCGTATAGTCTAATGAATTTATAAATAATTATTATTTATTAAAAACTTCGGGGCCTCAAATTCTCTTTTCATCGTCCCCATTTTGCCCTGATTTGAATTATTGCAATTCATTGTGAACTTTATTTTGGATTCACGTTAACTCCAAATAGAGCTATTGGATTGATGTCCGCCGCAAATTTGGCCAGTTGTAAAGCCAGACAATGAGTTAAGCTTAACTCATCCAATGAAATCAAATGTGATAAGTGTTTGTTCAAAGTTTGAAAACTGAATTTTATTGATTGTAATAATCGCCTGAAAAATAATTATTTGTTTACATGCGTTTAGCTTTGTCTTTGCAATTTGAACACAAGATGAACTAGAGAAACTGTTCGACAAAAGTGACTAAGAAGATGTTGCGTGTTTTTAAGAGAAGAAAAAAATTTCTAACAAAATTCTACAGAAAATTTTATACCACATGCATGGTAAGCATATAAGGATGAAGGTGGATACGTCCCATTTACCTCCCATAATCCGATTGGATCAAATATATCTGTATTAGCTGAACTAGTAATTAACTAAATATACAATGATTGTTTTTAATAAATAATATAAATCTACAAGAAACTCATTTCCCTCCAGCTTCAAAATTCACCGAAGCATTTCAATATTTAATTCATCCCCTCCTCAACGTGGTACGACGGTGTCAACCATGTTTCGATGGCCGATCGTACATGGGCTAACGGGGCTATGGCGGTGGTGTCACCAGGGCGTGGTGGATTTCCGACCGGCAATCGGATCTCCTATAAAATACCACATGAGCCCGACGACGGCACCATGACGCGGCGTGTGTTCCCCGCCACAAAAGGGGACAACAGCCACAGGATTACATGGACTCCTGGACAGTACCCCGTACTTCCGAATGGCGAATGAGCTCTCAACAGCCACCGGCAACCATACAACTTACTGCTGCCTTGCAGACTGCGCTTGGATGTGCAAAGGCTAGAGGTGCGTCCTCGATCAAAAAGCCGAGTGGTGAGGGGACAGCACTTGTACCAAATTCCCAAGAAACTCCATGAAATGGAGCCGGCTTATCCTCTAAAAGGAGTCAGCCGCAGTAAAGTAAAGTAAGTTAGCACTAAGGAATAGAAAAGAATATTTGGTTTTGCCGCATGCCTAGTCTGAATTTGAATTTATTTAATCGGAAGAGGAGTTACAAAAACTTCTGCGATTAAAAACCGATGTTCACGGATGCCTACATATTGTGTTTTTGACTATACATCAGTGGAAGTCAGAATCACGCAAAACAGTCCATCCAATCACTTAAGTAATTTATTTTATTAGAAAACATCAATCTCTCTTTTTTCTAAAAAGAAGTTTTTGCGAATCGTTTAAGTTTAAATATAATACATTATACTTTTCAAATAGATTCGAAATCCATATTATGATTTTGTAACTCAGGCTACATGTTTTCGACGTACACAACATACGTGCATAACTCATGTCTCAGGAGCATTAAAATTCGGCATTTATTTCTAATTATAGTTGAATTATTGTTTGAATTATATTTAGTTATGCTTACTATAGTTGCTCTGTTTTTCATAATTACACGTTTATTAGAATTTTTAATTGACTTAAAAAGACAAATTTGATTGAAGAGATAAAAAATATTTGTATATGAATAGTTAAGTAAACATAATCGCACGTGAAATATCGCTGAAGCTCTTCAAAGGGAAAAGTTATAGATGGCAAATCAGAAAATTTCCAAAAGGATAGCATACTGCCGTGTGAATAACAGAAACATATATTTAATAATTGAGATTGACAAAATTATACTACTGCACGAATTTGAGAACTGGCAGCACATATATGCACGCATTAAAAATTGTGTCAAGATAACGTAGAGCTTTGAATTTAATGTCAATTCAGAAGAAGATAATCAGAGAGAGATTTATTAGATGGTAACTTGGGTTAGCTGTCAATATATTCGTAAACTTAACATCAACTGTTCGTGTTTTTAGGTCAGGCAGTTTTTAGCTATAATTATCCGGAAGATAATTGTTTATTTTTGGTTTTTTGCAAACCCAACGAAGAAAACGAAGAATACGACGTATAATATTAGTGGATAATAACTTTAGATGATGAATTTATTTAGTTCATTCAAGAAAGTATAAGTTTGCTAAATTAATGCATAAAATAATTTATCGTATAGTTCTAATTAGCCTATGCTTGACAATATGGAAAAATAAGATTTCAGCTTCGGTTGCCTAAAGGTGAACTGCAACATAAAAAATAATTTTGATTTTATGAAAACGAAAAAATTATACGCATACACCAAAATTCTGCGAGAAAACTAATTTTGATGAAGCACGGATAAGCATAATCGAGTCATCGTGTACATCTAAGCCGAAGCAGTTTATATCCGCACCAAACTGTTGCGTATCCCTCGGAAACAAGTCTTTTCCAATGAATATCCCCTGCATACCCAAAGAAAGTACCATGGTGTTAACGAAATTGGTTTTCGAAATAAAGATTAATTGTGGAAAGTATTGGTACACTCGAGTTGTTGTATGCTTGACAGTAAAGGCTATCTACGTTAACAGAGTTAACAAGTACTATTCAAAGGAATCTGAAATCGTAAGTATTGAAAACAACAATCAAACAGTATAAAATGTCCTCTCTTCATTACTAATTGCGTGTACTGATATTTGCCTGTAAAACTCAACATTAACGGGCAGCATTCAAGCTAACGGATAGAGGTGAACCAAAATTTGAGGAGCTTTGAATTGCATAACAACAGTTAATTAGTATTTGTCACATATCTACACATTTATCTGATATTCTCAAGGTTTGAGTTTTGGGCTCGATGTTTTGTTTCCCTTTTTATTGGACACATCTGCAGATGTACTAAAATTCTAACAACAGAGCAAGAAATAAAAATCACATTAATAAAGCAAGGAACTTTTTTATACAATTCTGCTTATATTAACCATGGAATTAACGTTACAAGTTTTTTTGATAAATTTAACAAATAACAGTTTTCAGTACACAAGTCCATACAAATAAATATTCGCATACATACACATATGCAGAATTATCCATATGAACTAATACGTGGCTCAATACATGTACATATAAGTCTCGATAGTATACAAAGAATACCGAATAATGCATAGCGCGAAGTCAATTTACTTATCCTGTTTAGAAGACAAATTTTCGCTAATTAGCCGATGTTAGGATTACTATTAACTGATAATATTTGGTACTTACATAAATATATACCCAAATACTCTAATTTTATACAATCAAAACTATAAATATAACAAAATGCAAGATTATAAGCAGACACCGAAATTTCTGTTTTTCCGTGATTTGTTTTATCGTTTTCCAGTTAAACTTCTAATTTACTGATAAGCTTAATTCAGTCATATATTTTAACCATAACAATTCATAATTATGTCATTGGACATTTGCATTAAAGCGACGAGGTTGTTAGAAACGATTGTATGCAGTTGGTTTACGAAGTGGTAATAATTAATAAATTAAAACGTACTTGTTATCCGCAAATGAAATAGGGAATGAAAAAAGGTTTTCGAAATAAGCACAAAGAGCTAATAATATAGCCAAACTAAGACAAATTGCATAAATCGTATTAAATATTAGCATATATAATTCTTAAGCAGTCCCATAAGACAATATTCACTCAATATGATAATCTAACTAGCAAATTGGACTTAGAGGATGCTATTATCAAAGACTGTGAACTTAGTTATACTTATCTGTCTGGATACAGACTTTCTGATTTATTTAGGTTGTTTGGAAGTGTTTCAATATTGCTGCCATTTGAAGCCAGATGATGATGTATTTATAACTGTCACAGTGAACAATTTGAACTAGCGCAAAATACAAGACAATTAATATTGCAGTAATTGCTTTTCTAAATAGAAATATATTTTTTGTAAGCAAATTTTGTGTATTAGTAGTACAAATCGAGGTTAAGTAGGTAATGTGAAGCTTAAATTGCTTTTGAACCGGAGTTTTATCCGTAAAACTGAAAGGCACCAACGTTTGTTTTCTGGTTATTGTTCGACATCTATTAAATAAGAAAAATAGCCATGTAATGGCAATGCGTTTATTGCGCTCACTTGCAATATAATTTACTTTCTTTTTTCGTTTCATAATATCTACAAATGGTCAAAGTTACTCGGCTAATAGATTTTCTTACATCTCTATATTTTCTTTTTGTTTTCAATGATGCTTGCGCATATTTTAATAATTTTTTCTTGCGCGATCCGAGAATCCGCGTAAGTTTGAACATGTGCAGCACACTCTAAATGAATTGAATATGACTACGGTGGATTTAATATGAGGCAATTACTGGAACTAACGATTATCCGCTGAATTTAAACAAATCTACGACTCCACTCGATTTCAGTTTATGGAAATTGGTGTATGGAAAACGGGTATCGGATTCTGAATTAAAGTAAAAATGTGCAACGAAATTGATAGAAAGGGAATAATCTCTATTATTTTGAAAATAATTTCGTAAATATGTAATCAAATTTAACTAAATCAGCATAAATATACTGTTTGCATGAATGTCAGAAATTATTACACAGCTGTTACTGTTTGATTACTCAACTTATTTAATTATATTTTTGGTTTTGTATTCAGCACTAGTCTATATGTGATCAACTAATGCAGAGTATAACAAATATCGGTCACATACGAACATTTAAAGGCAGGAAATTTTGGAAATCGTTATCACTTGCCAAAAGAGCTAGTAAAGCTCGAATCGCGGCCAAACAAAAGAGCCATCAATTCCTCTAATATTACAGTCAAATCTTTTTTTCTTTTTGGGTAAATTTCTTAATCGTTGAAATAGTTACCACACCGTGTTAACGAGTCGCATACAAAATTGATTTGTTGTTCAGCGCGTATTATGGAATAAAACACGATTGGCTTGTCTATTGAAATATCAATCAATTATTGCCAAGACAAATTTAAAGTAAGTTATTGGTATCTATTTAAACGGAAAATAATAATTCCAATCACCTGACGCATGGACCTTTCAAAACTGTTTTTTTATATTTTACAAACATGTGCCTAATAATTTACCTATAAATAAGTATTTGAGGTGTCGTAACATAAATACTCTAATGTATAAGTATGCA